>RXPK01000158.1:1726978-1905971 GCA_004143645.1 Protaetia brevitarsis
TTGAAGACCTACCAAGTAAGTTTTATAAACAAAATATTTTAATACATTTGTTTTAAAACAGCCATTCTTTTTTTGAAATTATCATGAATAAATTAAATTGGAATAGATTTTTGCGTTCGCTAGTGTCACATTGTCGGGATAATTAATGGTTTTGGGTAGTGTTAAGTGACATTAGTATGAGTATTAATAATGGCGTGATATTACAATTATTATCAAAAGAGCCTGACAAAATTATATGAAAAACATATTAATAGCTTCTTAATACGATTTAACACCCCTTAATTTAAAATATTTTAGAATTTAATGAATATAGAGTCCTGAGATTAATTTGTAACTAGAATATCACTATTATATTTCACTTTGGTATTCTCACAAATACTTGTATGTACAACCTGAACGAGTAGTTAGCATAGCTAATGAAATAAGCATTGTGTTCTGAAGATTAAAGAAATTTGTGGAGAAAGAAGTTATTGTATTTCGTGTTAGTGTATTGCTACAACGCACTGCTAATTGTTGTGGGTTATGCATCTGATTCTGTGGTATCACCTGATTCTATATATCCGAAGGTCTTCTATGCAAATTGACTAGAAAGTTTTACTTTTAATATACTAACTTTAAAGAATGGATACATACAGTCTATCGGGTTGTGGCACAAAAAAAGATAAACCACTTCATGGAGTTAATAATTAAAGCACGTATTTCGTTACTAATTTTGATATTTCACCCTTAAACTTAACAAAAAAGGGCCTACAAGATTCGAATGATTTGATATTTGCAATACAGCGAATGATACGTTTCTGAGCAAGAAAAACATCGAAAGAAGAAGACGAGGAACCCCAGTACATGACCACATACGCAAGTCTGGATGAACTTGGAACGAAATAAAAGAATAATAAACGTGCTCAATACGTAGAAACATATTTTAAACTTCTGATTTGAAACAGTACTTGATTGAACTTAGATATAATAAAAAATTAAGCATGTTCAGCCTAAGTAAGCTTCTCATTGACATATACGCCCAGGAAACACACAGATGACCCTTGAACAACCTGGACGCTATTTATATCGACATCTAACGGATCATCCGCCCGGGACTGAGCCGTTCGAAAGACTGCATAATTCGTCTTGGTAATATTTAAGTGATGTTCATTATAGTGAAACCACTGGCCCAACAAATAAAGCAAGGAGTTTACCTTGGCCTGCAAAGTGCTGAAATGACTGTCTGAAACAACGGTTGATGTATCATCAGCATATATTGTCAATGAATTGATAAAATTAGTTATGTCATTTGTAAATAATAAAAAAAGCACAGGGCCAAGGATCGACCCCTGCGGCACCCATATTCGGACAGGTAGATTAGCCGAGAGAACCGATTTTATGTTTTTATATGATTTAAACTTGATTCCAACAAACTGAGTCCTTTCGGAGAGAAAAGATACAAACCAATCGGCAACGACTCATCTAATACCATAGCATTCGAGCTTGTTGATAAGAAATGAGTGATTAGCACAATCAAAGACTCTACTAAGATCGCAAAACACCCCAGTTGGATGCTCACCACGATCCAAGGAGTCCAGTATTTCATCCCCCAGAGAAGCTATGGCTGTAATGGTCGAAAAACCCTTTCTGAAACCGTGTTGTTGATCGGTCAAAATATTATTTTTTTCAAGATGGTACAAAAGTCGAGATAACATAACATATTCGAAGATTTTAGAAAACGTAGAAACTTAGAGATATGGCCCTATAATTAGCAACGTCGTCACGTGAATTTTTCTTGTGAATGCGTAAGACTACAGAGGTTTTTAAGATAGTCGGAAACCTACCATCTCAGAACGACAAATTTACAAGCTGGGTGAGCGGTCGAAGTATATATAATAAATATAATATATAAGTTAGACAGGGGTGGTGATGACTATAGAATATTTTTCCAACAAATATAGATTTTAGGGATGATATCTTTCTAAATACAGACTATAAACGTAATTCCAGTCAAACACAAGGTCACAATTGAAAGTTTGACACATTAACTGACAGCGGAAATGGAGACACAGATTGTACAATCGCCAAACCGCTAACTATTTATATTTTATTGGCCCAAAACAAAATCTAATTCTTTATTGCGCCAAACAGTTGTGACGTTGTACTAAAATTTTTAAAAAATATACATTTTCAAATTATTTTCCTTTAAAAATACTAATCTCACAAAAAAAATCTGTAAATTCGTAGTAATTTGAAACTTTTCTTTTGAATAAAAAAATAAAAAAAAATTGGTTCCTGACCCTATTATTGAAATTGTAGGATAATTTTAATTGTCGAAACCTTTCCGATCGAAATTATATGTTCCCATAAGTTTGATTTTAAGCCTATATTTTCACAAATTGCATTTACAATTAAATATTGGTATAATTTGTTGTTTTTAAAAACCCAGCGTTTAAAATATTTGTCTTATGATAATAATATCAATGCAATATACATACATACAATGATTTATAATGTTGTAATTTCATCATGGCTAACAAATACATGTATATATTACAAAGGAACATCTCATAAACTGTATCCCCATTTCAATCAGTCGTAAACAGCACTAAACATAATTAAAATAACGTAAACACATTAATCAAAACGAATGGATGCTTCTTCCCGGGCTGTACCGAAATTGATATTTTCACCTCTTAGTATTAATACAAACATAACTCGGTACATAATAACCCGTTTAAAATTCATAATCCCTTCTATAATGAGTTAATAAAAATGCATACATATACAAATGGTCCACTTAAAACAAACAGGAAGATACAAATATTAGTTTTTGACTTTTTAATAAAATAGATCACTGTTAGCGTCAAGTTACAACTGAATTATGGGCCGGTTACCGCTATAAAAACGTCATCTTACGTGGAGTCCAGGTCTTATAGGGAAAGAAAAAATAATAGACGTATGATTCTAATGCATATTTTAAATTTTTCATTTATATGTAAAAACGCGCAACGCACAAACACTAACATTAGATTAATATTAGTACGGTGCGTGTGCCTAAGTAGAAAGTTATTATGGTTATAAAAGAGG
This sequence comes from Protaetia brevitarsis, assembly GCA_004143645.1. Classification (NCBI taxonomy): domain Eukaryota; kingdom Metazoa; phylum Arthropoda; class Insecta; order Coleoptera; family Scarabaeidae; genus Protaetia; species Protaetia brevitarsis. The sequence continues at coordinate 1,730,048 of RXPK01000158.1, forward strand.
ATATATTGTAAATTAATATGTAAATAATAGCTTTTGTCTGGAAATCTTCTACGTGGGTGGTTTACAGGAATCGCTTTATTATTATAAACTTGAATGTATGTACAATATTGCATTCGCCAAATTTATGATTTAAAATAGAGTACCAAAATTTCCTTCAAGTAACATTTCCATAAAGCGCTGCAGTTGCCTACGTAATCAATTTAATTGTAAGATATACAGAGAACCCGGCAAAGGACTTTTAATATTATTCAAACCGCCATAATAGATGACGGTTATAATATTGGCGGAAGCTTTGCACACTCGGAAAGTGGAACCGTGATTGTTGACTACGGGCGTCTGAGACGTTGTTTCCGGGGCTGATTGTAAACTCAAAGCTCAAATCCCCGGAACAAGCGGGTGTCTGTTTGATGTCGCCATGGCAACGCCTTCTAGTCGGCAACTGTTTCAGGCGATCAGTCTACCGTTCGTTACGTTAAGATTTCCACAGGCGTTGAAAATTTTAGCGTTGCGATGACATCAAGTTTATATTCACTGTTGATACTTTTTTCAATATTCCTATTCTAGCAATTACATTTACTTTCGTCTATCAAAGTTATAATATAACAGAAAGAAATAGATCATCAGATTGTAAGATGTACCAGTATTGTTCATTTCTTAAATCTATTTTATTTAATGATCAATTAAATCGACAAAAACGCATATTTTTTTTTGTATTTGGACATTAGATCATTTTAAAACTTTTCGCAGTAGACTAAAATGAGCAATTCCATTTGTGTTGGCTTTGAAATCTGCTTCTTTTTAAATAATAAAGCATTTTTAGTAGAGTTAATGTATGGATAATCAAAGGGGACAGAAATGCAATGAACAAGATAGAAACAGATTTCCAAGAATATCTTCTGCACATTCTCCAACCTGTAGTTATATTTCAGGTAGCCAGGACTTCAAACAGCAGGGCAATATACAAATTTGGTTTTCATGAACATGAATTTGTAACAAGAAATCCTAAGGGTTTCAACCATTGTGAAAAAAGTCAGTTTCGCATCAAAGACAACATCCAGATCTTTAGTGGTATAACTGGATGGACGAATTATATTTTTTATTTCAAACATTTTAATTTCCGCTTTGTGTTTGGAACATTTGAAAGTAGTACCCATGGAATGTTATCTCGGTTTACTTTTGCCGGTCCTTAGTTTTAGTATTAACAAAGGACACCGTGTACCAATCGTGTGGTGTTTTCTAATCTGTAATTTATTTCCATGTCTTCTTTTCCATTTTTGTGCATGTTCACGCCTAAATAACACTGCGTGACACGATTTTCGTACCTGAAAAACTGATTACTATTATGGTTTTCAATTAGTTACAATATGTAAGCAGTGGATGTTTTTTGTTTCTATCACGTCTTGTTTTTGAAGAATACACTGATGGCATTAGATAGGCTATGCCGATTCTGGCACAAAATCTTGGGATTTTCAATGGGGGTAGAGTTCACATTTTATCCCCTCATAGATACAATATACATATTTACATGTCACTTCGTACTCGTAGCGACAGGTTGAAATATTCTACCTGATATACATACCGGGTGTCCAACCTAAGATGCAACGGTCCATAGCCAATTTATTATTGCTTTTTTGGAAAAATGTTTCAAATAAATGTTGGCTCCAATCATATTCTACACATTTTAAAATTAGTTTCAGTAATGGCGGACTTCCGCTTGTACCGGAAGTAGATACTTTATTATTGTAAATGGAACACCCTGTATATTACTGTATTTTTGGATTCCTTGTTAATTTTAAATAACAATACGTTAGGCATACATTGGGGCTAAGTTGTACCGTTTCCGAATTACATGACGTTTTTTTCGAAAAAATGACATTTGCAATGTCTGCGGTGTTTGCAAATATCTCCGGAAATACGAAAGTTAGAAAGATGCCGTTTTCAGTTTTCGCCTAATTATGAAACAGCACACGTCTATTTTAAAAATTGTTGCGTTTACATTACAGAATTATTAAATAGGGCTCTGTAATTTTCGAACTCTAAAATCATGGATAACTTGATTTTTTTTAAATTGAATGGTATAGCAATTTTTACATAAATGGATGTAAAATTTGATTTTCTTTGGATTTTATGCGGGTGTCATTGTGTCTATCTCCAGAGGTTTTGGAGATATTCGCGATTTTTCATGATAGATACGTATTGCGAAGCGCCGGCCACTTTCCCCTCGCATTTCACCAGGCTTGGGACTAATTAACAAAACAAAATAAGTTTTGTCGTTAGTTTTAATTTTTTGTCGTTAATTTAATCGAATTATTGATAATTAAATAAAGCAATGTGTATATTTTTTAAGTTTTTTACCAATAATTATTAGTCACCGTACCAAAAAAACAGTACGTGATAGAAAAAAAGTACATAGGTGTCCTTATTAAGCGATTTGTATAAATAAATAAACAGGAAAAATTGAAGTGGGTACTTAATTTTTTTTTTAATTTGTAACGTAGTGTAATTAAATACTTAAATTTGTTTGTAAAAAACCAGAAATGTGAGCGCAGGAATATAAATTTTGAAAATATGGTTTTGTTTTATAACAATTTATATTAATAAACTATTAACACATTAAACACACTATAAGCCAACGTGAATTTGCGTGAAACAAGGAGCGAACACATATGCAATATGCATACACGTAAAAAATTGAAATTACGAACACGAGGCGTGTCGATTTTACTCGACAGTGTTCATTCTTGTTTTACCCCCACTCTAGGAAATGTTAACTAACTAAATGTTAACAAGTGTTTCTATTACTCTATTTTTTTTTTTTTTTGGAATACCCTGTATACTTACGCCCCACAGTGGTTTAGAACTTGAAAAGCGCGATCGAAAATCATATTTTCAACTTCTTTGTACAAACTTAAAATTGCAGTAATTTAATCTTGAATAGTTGCTTTATTTGATGAAGTAAATAATATGCATCTTATTTACATAAGTTTTTCTATATTTGCTTTCAAAGTTCAGTAAAATTCAGACGTTTCTGCATATAAAAAATAAGGGTGTAATTAAAAAGACTGTACCATAAGCAAATACGCTTATATACTGATGTCATTATAATATTGTTATACATTGCTAAGTGTATTATTAAGTCGCATTACTTGTTATTGGATAATGTTTACCTGATACAAGAAAATTAATTGTTTGTAACAGGTCATCGGATTATAAAAATTTGCCTTAAGTAGAGGATTAAGTTTAGTTCTACACAACCCTACACCGTACTTACCTCATTCCTCCGTAAATTAGCTATTTGGCTTTGCAAATTCAAGAAAATTAGTTGCCAATATTTGCCTATTCAGAGCATATAAAAGAAAACCTCACTTGGTACCCGATCAGTTGAAACTCTACTTTGAGTTGAAACTTTATGCAGATTATTCTGTGCGCTATTTTCGAAATTTCTGACGTTAGAGTGGTTGTAAAAGATTGTGTTTTTGTTGCAATAGTTTTTTTGAAAAGTTGTAACATGATGGACGCGAAGAAAATAAGTCGATTGGTATTACACGAAGAATGATGATAAATCGACTGAAAGTAAAAAACGAGCAATGTATCGGTTTATACTTGATACATACGGGCTTGCCGAAGAAGATAAGTCAAGTAAAAATATTTTGTATTGGCTTGAACACATGTTTTTTTTCCAATATATTTTCAATATTGGAAATCGTCGAATAAAACATCAAGTTTTTTTTCATGAAAAAGCATAATGTTTGGCTACAAGAAGTAATTATTTTTCCTGAATCTGCTTACTGCGATCGACCATCAACTTCGGGTATTCGAGGTCGTCCTTCAAACAGTTTTGTTGAAAGTTTTGTTGTTATAAATAGGCGTAAAATCGAGGAGCTCAGAAAAAGTATTTCCGTGGAAGAACTTGTGCATGCTACTGCAATGAAAGTACGAAAAAGTCGAGATAAAAGTACTGCCGATTTGATAATTGAAAGTACTTCAACTACAACAACTATAGGCAAACGTATAATGGAAAAATGGAGGAGTCCCGAACAAGAAAAAAAAGCCATGACACCTGAAGAGGCTTTATTTATTATCTCGGGTGGTTTTACGAAGCAGCAATATATGCTTATTACAGCAACAGCTTTAAAACGTGATTGCAAATTATATCCAAGTTACCACGATATACCATCTGAATATTTTTCTGATTCTGATTAATTATGCACACAATATAAAATGTAATTGTTTCTTCTCAATTTTTGTTTTGACTAAAGGTGCTGCTGTTCATGTATAAAAACTGAAGCAAAAAGGCTTAATTTTATATGTTGGACAAAAATTTCTACAATATAATTTGAGGATGTTTTAAGGGTCGTTTTTTTATTAACCAAGTACAAACTACTAAACATGTCAAATTCAATGCATTAAGGGGTGTTTTTGACAAATAAATACTTCGAATTTGGAAACTAAACTGTATAATTTGTATAAAAAATATTCTTTGTACTTGTATTAAGTGATATCAGTTTTTCGCATTTAAGGGTTGTATTTTAGGGTAGGTTTTACAAATACGGGGTTTTTATGCATAGTTTCAGATTCAGCATACCTAAAATCATAAACTTATTCAACTTTTTGTTAAAACAATTTGTTAAAACTACAGAGTAAACAATTTCGATCGCGTTTTTGTGTTCTGAACTACTGCGCGCCTGTGTAGTTGTCTTGTAATACGAGAACGCAAAATACGTGATGATTCTCTGGCTGCATTTTCCACGCCCTTGCAAATGCATCCTTAATCTATTATGTTATTTAAAATCATTATACACGAAATGGTAGTGGGTACAGAACGGGAAGTAAAGATAATAGCTTTGTTTAAACCAATAAGCTTGGGGCTAATTAACTAAATAGTATTTCAATTTTATCTATTATTATACCATAATTTTCAGTTTACAAGTCGATAATCTGGTTATTGAGTGACGGGTCGACTAATTGTCGGTAATGAAATGAAGAGCGCCGTAAATCATCCGATTGCGGCTAGATGAGGGCCACATTTTATGGCCAAGTAGCAGACGGAAACGACCACGGGCGAATTTCCGATATAGAGCCGCTCGTTTGCGTATGACGGATTTAAGGCCGCCTTTTATTCCTCGCCATCTTAAATCAAACTGTTTTAATTGCTTCTGCGTATCGTGTGCTGGACATTGCCGCTGGGGTTGCGTTGTTGTTGTTGCTGTTGTAGCTGTCGTAATATTAGCTGTTGCTACAATACATAGGTTGGTACATATTGCTGTTGTTATCTTTATTGTCGCCTGGTGTATGCAGGTAACTGATTGCGGTTTAGCTTTTGATCTTAACTTGCGCATATAAATATAGATGGAAGAATGTTGGTGTAGGTATGAGGCTGAACGCAATAGTACTGTTATTAGTGGCTTAATTTAGCTGTATACTACTCTATTATCATTGTACAAATAATGTATATAGAGCTGATACAGTATGTTTTACAAATATTATAAAGGTCTTCTCGTCCCTAAAGTTTCCCCTTTCTTAAACTAGAACTTACTTTTTTTTGTTAACGTTGAGTCCGATTATACCTAGTATTCTTAAAGAAATTTATTGGAAGAGGTGGCATGTCAGTTGATGTAACATTACAATCAGGTAATATGTCAATTAACATTTTTTTTTCACATTTTGTCACATGACTCCTCTTTGCCATCCTCCCCTCCCTCCCCTGAAAGATTTCAAAGTGTGCGGCTTAATGAGACAGCATCGCATGGTCGGACTGATCGTCCAGAACTCCAGAAGATATTATAGAGCGGTTGTTCGAAAATTCATCAAACATGCGTATTACACAGAAAAAGCTCTGGTAAATTCACAGCTTTCAGCTTTGCTTAGACCGATATGTAATTTTTACTTCTTCTTTATTACAGGCAACTTGTAAAAATACTCATGAATAGGGATCAAGAACCGTATTTTCAATAAATTTATTAATTCACAATAAAATAGTATTTTTTTTCTCTTTCAGTAGACGTAACCGGTAATTTTGGGCAAGTGGCCCACCAGAACCGCCGCTAATAATAATAGGGAGTTTTCGCATACCGTTTTGAAAATACGTTAAACGCTAAACGCAATATTTGTAAGAAATACGCATGCGCAGAACTTAACGTAACGCTATTCGAATAGCGGGTTTACTTTATTTCCAGACGAATAGCGAGCGTATAAAGGTTAAACGTTAATACGCACCTATTGCAAAAGTAGGGTTAGAATTTTGTTTATGTTTTGTGTTCCACGTGCGTTCGCAGTTTTAAATTTTTGTTGCATTTACTGCTACTTTAGTGGTTTTCAATTGGTGAAAAATGTCTCGTCTTCGATTCACCGCTAACGATAACATATGTTTATTAAAAGAAGTTTTAGCTGTGAATCCATATCAGAATGTTGAAGATTGGAAACTAGTGCATGAAAATGTCAGTAGAACCACAGGAAAAGAATTTTCATTGCGATGTATAAAGGAACATTTGGAACTTTTATTAAAAACATACTCAAAAGAAGATAAAGCGAATTTAAAAAAATGAGTGAGCGCATTTACGTTGCAAACATCTAACTTGTTTAACATACACTTATAAATTTTGTATAGATCAGGAACGGAAGAGAACTATGAAGAAAAAAAAAACAAATGTTACAGGAAATTCTAGATCTCAAACAAGAATTTACAAGAAAATCAACATCCAAAAACAAAATGTTTACTAAATTGGACAAATTGAAAGGCAGCCAATTAAGGGAAAGTGTAATAAATGAAATTGGTTATTTAACACAACCCGATGGTGTAATAGAAGGTACAAGTATTTTTTTTTTCTATTTGAAAATACGTATATTTATTCTTTTGTTTATTTTAGAAGTAAACAATGTTGAAATATTTATAGAAGATGTAAATAATGACCTTGTTGATAATGAGGCGGCTGAAATTACAAGAATGACACAAGTTAATGCAAGTGTGGTACAAGAGAATGCATCTATAACATAAGTTAATGCAAATATGGCACAAGAGAATGCACCTATGACCCAAGCAAATGCTAACATTATGTTAGGTAAAACTGATATTACATTGAGATATGTTATATGTATTAATTTCTGTGTGTTTACTGCAGGAAGAACAGCACAGAAAGAAAAAGCAGTTATAAGAAGTGAAACACTTGATTTCCTACGCAACACAGAAATGAAAGAAGTAGAGCTTCGAGAAAGACAACTTCTTTTAGAAGAAAAAAAGTTGGCTCTAGAAGGGAGGAAGCAGGATTTGGAAGAACAAAAATTTAATTTCGAAAGAGAAGAGCGGTTAGCTCGCTTAAAATTTGAAAAGAAAAAAGGAGATATTCAAACAAATCTTTTGTTAAATCAACAAAAATTAATTGAATTTCTTGTTCAAAAATAAATACAACTAATCCAACAGTCAAACGTTTATTTTTTTATAAGATTTCAAATGTAGAACTAAATAAAGATAATGTAAATAAATCAGATTAAGTGAATTTTATAGATACATATACCTATGAGTATTTTAAGAGAATCATTCTGCATAGTTCAATAATACTCAGGCTCTTTAAACTTGTAGATACTCTTCTAAAGATGGGGGAGAAACTCCAAAATATTCTGCTGCTTGTGACCCGTATAAACAAGTATGGCAGTTAGTTAGTAAACATGCTGTTAAGTACATGTTGCCTACATCTTGCAAAAATAATTTTCGATTCTTTCTAAAGTCCAAGAAAGCAAATTCATTTACTACTTTACCAAAACCCCATTCTACTGGCTGTCTTATAGAACTCATACTTTTATTAAAACACTGTTGAGCTGCATTTAGATTACGATCTGGATATGGCCTCAGCAAAAGTTCCCTTAATGGATAACCACTATCTCCACAAAGCACATATTTCTTATTACCAAATACAACTTTTTGTTGCAGTTGCTCATACAGATCAGAATCTCGGAGTATACCTGAAAAAGAAGTAATTAGTAATGCTAATAATATAAATTTAAGATATATAAACGTACCATTATCATGCCTACGACCTTTACAGGGCCCATATATATTTACGATGATTCCATCAGCTGCAAGAACGCTTTGATATTTTAAGCAGTGTATTCTTTTATGGCCAGAATAATACTCATTTTGGTATATTGATGGTCTACAAATAGCTCTTGCTGTGCCATCAATAAATGCCCAACAGTTATCTAGTGGTGCTCCTTTTTCATGTATTGCCTAATAAGTATTTAGTTTAGAAAATATGTACAATTAGTAAAATTTCATTTTATACCATTGCATAATATTCTAATCTATCTCTTGTTAACCAATTCAGATTATTTAAATTTTTAAGTAAGTAGCCCTTATTATCCATGATTGTATCTATTACTTTCTTTGAGATTAGAGATAAACTTGGGGCAGAGAGACCAAACATTTCCTCCAAATCGCATAAACGATTCGGATAAGCTAGACGTCGCAGTAGGATACATAAACCTTCAACTCCTAAAAACGTCAAAATGTATACATTCACTGCAAATTCGGTTATAAATTATAGATACTTACCAGTCACTTTGTGACGATCGCATGCATTAATATAATTTGAAATACTAAGCGCCTTTGTTAAACGCATGATATCATCCTTAAAGAAACGAAAATTTAATTTACACTCTCGATCACTTAATTTTTCTATATTTAAACGTCCGTGATTTTCTACTGATCTAATATGAATATCAGATCTTTCGTTTAATACATCAAAAACAAAAGCATCTTTTAATGTATGATATGTTATCACGCCTTCCGCACATAACTCTAGAAGACTTTCCATTTTTATCAAAAACTTTTAAGTCAAAGTATACGCAAGATTTTATTAAATAAAAACAAAATCACCGACAGTTTTACCAAACAGAAAAACTCACGCGATTGCTCATACGTTAACGTTAAGTATAAATCAAATTGCGAAAACTCTAAATTACTGAGAACGTTATTTCTATTTTAGCGCATTTGCAAGGTAGGGTTTAACGTTTAACGTATTGCAGTTAACGGTATGCGAAAACTCCCTAATAATAATAATCTTTATTGCCCAACAGATATAATATCCACTTACAGGACAACATATAAACATAACAAAGTACAGTGCTAAGTAAACAAGAAGTAGCGTAAATAATAAATTAAAACCAAAACCCTCAAATGAATTAAAAAAAAAAACATATGAATTTGATTTAAGGTTAAACAAAAACGGGAAATGAAGAAGAGGAAGGAAACTAGCAATAAGGATTCAAATGGAATTAGGTGGAAGAAGGAAAGTGAAAGGGGTCCGAGTAAAATTTATTAACGTTTCCTGCACATATGTGTAATGGGAGCTTTAGCTAAAACATTCGTTCTTGCAGTTGAAATGAAGAAAGTGTCCGATGAACGTGTGCCGTGCGAAGGTATCGTTATTAATACCGACGATAGCAATTCAGAAGCGTCTATTCTATTATTGAGTAGATTTATTAAAAATCTAGCGCTAGCAATCTCTCTACGTTCAGATAGACGTTGAAAATCGTGTTGTAAAAGTAATTCGTCATAATCTGCTCCTTGTAGTGGGTAGTTTCCAGAGGTTTTAAAGTTAGATATTTCAAAAACTTTTCTGCACTCTCTCATGTTGAAGCTGCTGATATAGGTATACGGATACCATATTATTGACGCGTACTCTAGCTTAGGCCTACAAGTGAGTAATATAACGCTCTCAGTGTATCTGTATTTCCAAAAGCTTTGCAAGATCTAACTAAAAAGCCGTATGTCTGAGACGCAGATTTACAGACAGCAGAGATGTGCTCGGAAAACAGAAGCCGATGATCGAAGAGAACACCCAAGTGAAGAAATGATAAACCTCTGGTTTCGTCCCAGGACTTTCGTCGGAGGTAAGAGGGGCTGTCTTTCTATCTTCTTACTGCCTTTCCTATATCTTCCTTTCTCTCAAAGCACGAGGATTAGGAGTTCGTTTCTACAGTCCTTTTCCTTTTGGAGCATTATAAATCTTGCTACCAACTACAACCCACGCCTTTTTGTTCTTAATAATTGTAACAGAGGTAATCTGTTCTCTAATTTTGAAGCACGTCGCGCTTCTAATGTTTGTCCACCTTACACAACATCTGCACTCGTCATCCTGTGCCTTCCCTACCCTTTTCGCCAAGGTTTTGAAACAGCCATGACCCGTTAGTACCTGAGTCATATCCATGCATGCTATCCACTCGGAGATGTTTGGAATTAAACGTTTTGTCCATTGGCCCACTGTTGCATTGGCGTTCCATTCTTTTTGCCACTCCTGAACAATGGTATTCCTTATCGTGGCTTTTGTTGTTACTTGTCCCCACATGTTTGATCGCTCAGAAAACTTTCTTTTGCCAACAGGTAGATTAGTATCTCTTCGGCTATTAGGTTCTTGCACGATTCTAAAAGGGCTCAGTACGTTAATAAGCGACTTTCTTCGTTTAATAAAATAGTATTAGTGCATATATTTACAAGTGAATGCACAATGGTAATGTGAATATACTACACTCTGGTTTTTCTCATCCAATCAGAATGAACATTTAACTAGTTGTTTCTCTCGTCATTGATCCTACTTTAAGCAGTATTATCACGTGTTATATGAGAATTCACAAATTCCTTAGGAAATACAAGTGCATTTTGAAATTTAGACGATTATTATTGGCCATAGCTTCACAATCATAAACACGTAAAATTACATCAAAACTGCTTTCCGTGTAAGTATAGTTGAAAATGCTGTTCAAAGAGGTTCTGATGATTAGGTGAACCGTACTTTTTTCTATAAGTATACCAAACCATGTCAACTACTGTGAGCTGGAGCGCTTGTCCAGAAACAAATTTTCTGTTTTGTTGCCATAGGTTATACATGTACAGTCACCGACATTAATATTTAGCACCATCAAATCGTCCAGTTATTCATTCGAGTGCTATATAATAATAAAGTTGACCTTAATGTTATAGATTTCGACTAGCAGTTTAACAAGACTAGCATTTTGAAATACTATTGAACAAAATCGGTAAATTTATTGCTTCAAGTTTTATTTAATATATATGATCAATCAAAAAAGAAAGAAATAATACTACCTACAATTATTTTGGAGCATAGGGAATGCTGTCATAAAGCGATAGGGGATAATATTTACTTCCTAATTTCGAATTAAAATACAGGATGTTCTATTTAAAAAAAATGAGTTTTCTGCATTTTGAAAATATGTCACTTTGTTCCTCAGTTTTGAGCACCCTGTATGTTAGAATGTAAAGTGTGTGTACCTTTTGTTAGAGTTACATTGCAGTATTAACGGAGATATTAATTTCTCAATGATGCAATGATTATGACTAAAAAAAAAGGAAAAACTTAAATAACTCAAAAAAAGGCAATATATAGTTATAGGAATAGCTAATAAAAACTGACGTATTTATGGTCGTAGAATCCCAAAATGAACAAAAAAATAGATCATTCTATTTAAAATAACAAAGTTCAGGTCCATTTCCGGTCAACCGAAAGTGATATTTTCGTTAAAGTAGTTCACATTTATAGTTCCAATCGAACAGGTAATGGTGCCAAAATCTCAAATATAAGTAAATGATAGAACATCATTCTAGAACTTTTAATGAACCACTTACATGGAATACCCTGTATATCGATGAAATCAGACATAAATAGCGCACGTAAATATAGCAAAAATCACACACAAATACACTTGAAATAATTCAAATTTATAAACATAAAATGTTAATTATTATTATACGAAGCCAAAAAAAAAAAACCACAAAATATCAAGATATATTTCTTGCAGACATGCGATGATTAGATACTATTAACAATTATATAGATACTATCAACAACATTTACTTTGCACTGCTGCTCATTTAATGATTAAGGTGCCCTCATTTCCGCTAACAATAAGCTTGAAGGACTATCTAAATACTTTTGTGCTTGAATCTTTTGCTTTTAGATTTTCTAAGTTTTTCTGGCATGGCCACCATTTTATTTGCATTTAGAAAACGTTTATTTGAATCTAGTGGTATTTGTTTAAACAGTGGTGTAATAAGATTTAATTTAATTAACAGGAATTACGGACTATTAAGATTTTTTGTTATTTGCATCTAAAGTGGATAACCCATTATGCAGTTAGTTAAATTTAAATTTTTCACTGGCGAAACGATTTCATTGTACACGGAAAGTTAATCCTTGTATTATTTTCAACGGGCTAGTAATTTCTAAAGCGGCATGCACCCAAGCAGAAGATTAGCAACATAGTGACTTCGATTCAAGGGCCAACAAACGCACCGAAAAAATATGCAACAATATAATAGTTTAAATGAGTCTCTCTTCTAACGGGGATTTGCTCCTTTATTCCGCCATAATCTCGCTCGTATCTACTCGAGCTTTAATTCTGTAATTGCTATGCCGCATCCTGGCAACAATGTGGATAAATTGTAATCTCTAAATCGACAGAGAATAATGGAGAAGTCAAGTTTCGAGCGTAACTAAGTTGGATTTCAAAGGAAAATCTCTCTGCTAGAATGGGAACTGGATGCAATACGAACGAGCAAAAATAAAAGCAGACGTTTCTCTAGAGTTGCAGAGACTGTGACATTTCGATCATGCAAACACGATTAAATAGGAAATGCTTTGCAAATAAAGGCCCATAAAAATCTTATTGATTGAATATATCAAAAGCATATATTAAGTTCCTTAATATAAGCTTTTTTTACAGGAAGAGAAAGGTTTGTTTAAAATAAATCGTATACAAAAAATATCTGCGCTATCAGAAGATATATTACGCTAATTTTTCTTCTAAATTAAATTAGCCAATGACCTAGACTATATGATTTATATTTCAAGCTAAAAATGTTTACTTTCAATAAATAACTTCCAAATCTTTCGGATATAACAAATGTGAGGCATGCCTTATTGTTAGTAGTTATTTAAAACAGTCGAATGCCATTTGCATAATCCATAAGAAAGAACATAAAATGAATCTTGTTCTAACTTCTTATCAGTGAAAAGTTATCTCAAATAGCTTACTAATCATTGGTTTTTACCGTGATAATATAATAAATCAATATACTCATAACGATCGACTGACTATTCTACTGCTGCATGCCGGTATTAGAAAACAAACATTCCAAATGTATACCGAATAGAAAAATCTATTATTATTAATCTACATTCCTGGGCAACAATATGGCGTAATGATGTCGACTTATGTGTGCATAAGATGTAAGATCTATCCCGGCGTGCCACAAGTCTTACTGTCTATGTCATTTTTCTTTCGAAGCGTTCCTGCATAGATGTCTAAATTTCCACTGGTGAGATTAATGAATAATATACACTCGTGTTTAGATTGTGTAATATAGCTTGCGACTCTAAACCGTTGGGTGTTATTAATATGAAAAAAAATGTTTTCAATATGTCTTGTTCTTATCATTATATCTTATGTAGTAGGTGCTTAATAAAATATTCATAAAATCTTATTATATGTTACGTATAACAAATAAAATTTATTGGGATTGGTTTTGAATGTGTGGCATAAAAGAGAGTTGGAAGGAAAAATCGGAAGTAAACATTAAGTGACGCAAACTAGAACATTTTACTTAAAGAGTAACTAGAAGCGCTGAAATAAAGTTGGGGTAAATTATAGAAGATACAAGTGTCTCGGTTTCCGTGAATACCATATTGCAGTTTTGTTATTATTAGCGCGGTTTTAATGAAACTTTTTTTGGGAATACTTATCCATCAGGTAATTAAATGGCAAGAAGAAAGAGGAATTTTCACCAAAGGCGTAAGTTGTTATAATTTAAAAAAAGTTTACTTTTTAGAAAAACATATGTATTAGGGAACTTTTTAATTGTTAGGTGCAGGGTGGTCACAGAATAAAACAATAAATTCTTATATTGTAAAGTAAGTTAAAATTATATATTTAATTAAAAACAGCATTATTTTTTCCACAGTTAGCTTGTTCTAAAAAAAGTGATTTTTCCTTGAGAATTCTTCGCCGTCATATACAGGGTGAGTGTTTTATCTTGAACGACCCGATAAAAAGAAGCGCGCGATCGCACCTTGTCGGGAAAACGTTGTGAACAGCATCATCGATATTCCTACCACTTTCTCCACAGATGTAAATCATTTCAATTCTCTCTTGTGATGTTATAGCCTCCATTACTGTTCAAATATTCAACACTAACTAATTTGTATTGGATTAATAATTAATAATCTAAATGAGGATCGGACAATGTGTAAGTATTCGCAGCTTGTCAAGTACTGAATAAAGTACCGTTTTGTATCGTTGAATAGCATTCCAATTGCGAATAAATAAATGTATCGAAGTGAAGGGGAACAGTTTCGAACACATGGCTTTTTGAAATGTTAGTTTATGTTAAAATAAGAAAACACAAAATCATGTTTGCTTGCTTCTCTTTTTTGTGTATTTTTTCTAGACGTTCACAATCATGTTTTTTGTGATTACAGCGCAATCTGTTACGAATCGAAAAAGATTTTCAAACAGAAACTACATACTTGATGGCGTAGAATCCGAATCTGAAATACAAAATGGTGGTTCCCATTTAAGATTTCAAAGTTGTCCCCCTCCCACTCTGGGGGGTGAGGTGGGGTATCGAATTCGGTACCATTCCGTGAGCCCCCTACATTATAACAAATCTTAATAAGATTTTTTTTTGATTTGATGCAGTGTTTTCGAGATATTCCGTTGTCTCAAGATAAAAAGCTCACCCAGTATGTACTATTTGGATCCTTACCACTGAAGTACGTAGATTCTTTTGATTTGCCAATATACAGAAATGTCGGGTTTGCTATGAACGCTGCAATATTAAAAAACAATAGACCAACTAAAAAACCTCTCAAATTGTTCTTGTAAATTGTATTACCCATTATTTTTTATTTAATAAACCTATAAAAAATATTAACTGTTTAAAATTAAAATGCCTGGTAAAGAGCGATTCTAAATGGAGAAATATCTTTCCTAGAATGAACTAATACCATTTAAGATGAAAACTTGAGAACGGTTCTAAACAACAAATTTAAGTAGTTTTAAAATACAAGAATTTATTATTTTATTGTGTGAACACCCTGTAAAGTATCGGTTTAAAATTTTGTTTGGGGTTTTTGGTAATGCTAAACAAAATTATAATATTCTTAATATTCCCTTTCAACAGTTTTAAAAATCGCTTCTTTTAAATTATAAATTTTATAATTATTATGAACGCCACTGGTGAAAATCCAACTTTCTTGTTACCATTTAATCACCTGATGGATAGGTATCCTTAACCAAAGCTTATATACGGGGGTCATGAAAAGTGAGACACTCGGTATAGAAATATAAATAACAAAGAATTCGACAGTTTAACTATATCCTAGCGGAAGATAAAACGATTCTACAATTCTAGTTAAATTATTTTAAGAAATTACAGTGTGGCAGTTAACAGTGTGGTGCTATTCGTGTCCATCGTTCTAAACAAACAATAGTTGAATATGTTGCAAGCGTTGGTATATGTTGTTATTTTAGAGGATTAACAGCCTGCTTATGTACATCGATAATATACGTGTATGTGTCTACAATTTAGCGAGCTGTATTTGTCAAGTATGGCATGCGACAACAAAATTTGTATAGTAACAAATTTGGATCTATTTATTAAGAATTATCGTTATTCAAGCCGAATTATATTTATCGCACGCGAATTAATAGTGGAAACTACTAACTGTTAATTAATAGATGGACAACCCCGTAAATCATGCATGAATCGATTGCATCTCTTTGGGACATACTAATTCATAGTTAATGTGACGTGAGTTTCCTAGAATTACGTGACGCTATATCGTTTTCTTTAAGCTTTTTTCGCTAAAGGGGAATTATATAGGTATGTAAATTCAATATACGTAAAGGAGCTCAAAAGCATTCATAAAGATGTCAAATGTGTTGTTTTTCTTTGTATTTTTTTCACAATTTACTAGTGTGAAATTAACGTAAAAATACAGTGCAGAGATATATATACCGTGTGCGAGGTACGGGTATGGTCATCGAAAACTCTACGCGATAAAGTACGGTACGAATGAAGAAAAAATGATACATCAGCAGTTATACAATTTAAAGCCTAATTGTAATCATAATAGAACCCACTGCTCTGTATTCTGCGTATGCTTGTCTCGCATACGGTATACATACATTATAGTGTTTAGTTTTTCATCACATGCGTTAGTCAGATGATTATTACTAAAAAATTTCAAAAACAGGGAACTCTAAAGATATCAAGCAGGGAATAAAATGATGAAATTCTAGTACCTTCTAATTTTCCAGCTAGCAATTTATCAGAAGATCTGGGAGTTCATTACTTAATTACATTTGTATTCGAAATTGATTATTCAATAACTAATTTTACAACAACAGCTCTTTGGTGTTTTATAATCACTATATAAATCTTCTGGGTCAGATTTTTTTTGGATGTGGCGATTAATGAATTCATGTTCTGCTGTTAAAGATTATTTTTTTTACCTTTTTTAAAATTGTCATTATTGCAGCACTTTGTACCTATTGACAGACTTTTGCCGGAAAGAAATCGTTGTGGGTTGTCCAAAGTTATAGAACTATTGGATAGCGACAGATTTTTTTTTTTGCTTATAAAGGGGATTGTCAAAAATACATCCACTACAGCCAGAGTGCACAGCATGTCCAATGGTATTTGCAGAATGCTATCGGAAGCTGCCATTACTAGTAGCTTATCTATTATGCAGGAATGAAAGCGTCGCCCAATTTATGGTACTTTCTGAAAATACTTATCGCTCATTCCACATATCTAAATAACTTAATTAAAAATTGATTAATAAATAAGTTATCTCGAAATTTAATGACTCCGTAATATCACCGATTTTTTTTTCTTTGTTTATTCACCTTGTCATTTTCAAGAATGGAGTATTATGTATGCTAACCTCGTTTCACTTATATAGGACAACGCACTACTTTACACAAGACTAATGAGAATTTATGCCTATTGATCACGCAATATGTGGTTAATCTGTAGTTAAATACGATATCGATGCTGTTTATTAACTGTTCGGAGGATAAATTTTTTAGCAATTGAAGGAAAACATTTTGTAGACCTACAGTACGATGATCTTAAATTTAAGATTTAGTTTTTTGGTTTTATAGGATCTACCACGTTATATCATTACTAACATATATTAATTCTATACTAGTTTTACGACTTAGTATTTAGTATTGTCCAAAATTTATGTTTCCTTATTTCATGATTTTGAAATTTGCTTGTATAAAGCAACACAACGTGGTTTGTCACTAGGGTGAAATGCTTGGACGATTTTAAAGATATAGCACGCTATATTGATGATAAGATATGCTTAACAGGTGTGTTAGCGCCAGCTCGTATAGAACTGTAAGGCTGGTTATGACAATAATTACCCATTACTCTCAATTCTCATTCTTCCTTTATACGCTTCAGCAAAGACACAACGGTGTTCCTAGCTGACGTTATCCACGCTTAGAACGATTAGTTCCGTAAGTGTGATTGTAAGCTGATTTGGGACTACGTCAGCGCCTTAAATGAGGTGGGCACCCAAATTAACCTAAATTAATTCTGGCCTTGGTCCCTAGGCTGTCGGGTGTGAGGGAATGAGGCGGCGGACGAGGTGGCCAAGCGAGATTGTAAAGACATTCGTTGGAGCTGGCCCCTCTTTCGGCACTACCAAAATGCAAATAAAAAAAACATGAATGAATGGATACATAATCAGTCTAGAGAGTGGTAGCGAAAATCACCGGGACAGAAAAGTAGGTTTGCTGACTAAATAGGCATATGTACAGCATAGGCCTGACAGATGACGGAAGCTGCAGGTCCTGCCAAGTGGAAGAAGAAACACCAGTTCATGTGCTGTGCGAATGTGAAGGCCTGGAGAGGACAAGGTTTCTAGTAATCGGTCTGGAAAACTCCTAGTAGCTACACAAAAAAGCCGCTCTCAAAGATGATAAGCCTAATTAAGAGATCTAGAGATCTAAAAAGGTCGCGGTAAAACAGGTCCATAGGCTACCTCAATCCTAATCTAATCTAATATCATTCTTTCTTATAGATTTAGGCATCTGTACTTTTACTGTCCACAGAGTAAAAGGTTTTGCTGCATTTTTCAGAAATGTGTTCTGTTAATAGGCAATAGGTGAGGATATCTCCCATTGAACATTTGATAGTTTATACTAAATTGTCGCTTCGATCACAAGCAAAATGTTTTTTTTATTTTTCTTATGCGTTGAAGACTGAAACAATAAAACAGTATTAGAAATCACTTGGCTGTAGTCTGATATTGTTTAGCCAATGCTCCGTAATCCACACAGCCCACTCTGTAAATACAGATAAAGGTTGGTACATGAATACTTAGAGAACAATATTTTTTTCTACTATGAAGATACACCAAATCAATCTCAGGTTGTAGGATATCCTGTAATTGAGCACTTACTCGTATCAACCACACAAAAAATTCAGTCGACTTATCTCATCCAAACCCGTTGAAAATATGCCAAAATATTCTGAAAATCAGTTTTAAATTTACCCATAAAGAGGTTAGCTATAAAAGGACAGAAGCTGCTAAGTGTTCAATTACTAATTTTCTTGAATAGATAAATTCAAAATTTTCCCCATTAAATTTATGCATGAAGAGAAAACAAACAACAGAATTGCTTTCCACGAATCGTTAGCAATAAGAAATAAAGTTACAAATAGACGTTCACGGAAAACCTACTTGTAATAATAGATTTATTATTTAGATTCATCGCAGAAGATTCAAATCATCATGGAAACATAAACTGGGGGCTATTAACTTTTTGGTGCACCGTTTGCATAAAAATAGAATAAAAATTTGAAATATAAGTACATTACAAATTAATGGTGAAATTAAAATTACCATTTTTTCAAATTATACAAAAGGCCTACAAAAGATTTTCTCCAAATTCAACTTAGAAATGTCTCCTACTTCAAACTACAGCTTTATTAGTATTATAGGAAACCCTAAGGATCAAGATAGCTTAAAAAAACAGAAATTTATAAAATATCATGTGAAGATTGTGATCAAGAATGGAAGGGAGCAAACTAAATGATCAATCAAAACTTGTAACGAGCACGTGGCTCATTTTAAATTTAAAAAGGTCGATAAATCTAATGTAATCCTATATATCTTTGAAGGAAATCGTCAAGTAGATAATGTAAAATTAGTTAAGAATGCAAGCAACCAATTACAATTAAATTGTTCTGAAAGTATGGAAATTTATACGATTTTTATAAAAAAAAATATTTTTTCAAGGAATTCTAGAACCAGAATGACGGCAGTCAACCAAGACTTACGGGTAGTCTAGGAGTAAAGGTAGCTTACGGTAGATACTCAAATAAGAATTGGTTAACTGCAGGAATTAGAAACTCATCACAAACTTTGAGAGACTTGAACTACTTTGAGCTGGTAAAATTCCTCTGGCATATTTCAAACGTAATAAAACTATCTACACAGATGTCATATAACTATCTAAGAAATTAGAAAATATTAGACAAATCAGGAATGCTCAAAATAATACTAAGGCTATGTGGAATACTATAAACAGAAACAAATGTCCCAAACCTATACATGTTCATCCTGACAAAATTACGGCTAATGGCGTTATTAGAAATGATAGTTTTTACCGGATATTTTGCTTCAATTGCTACATCTAATACCGCTCCTTTAAGTTTTCAGATCCCATTTACAAATAGGTTTTCACTCTTTTTAGAACCGGTTGCAAAAACTGAAAATATATCATTATGAGCATGAAAAATTCAAAATCAACTTGGTTTGATGAGATATGCATTGTAATTATTAAGCATTGGTTTTGCTTTATTACAAGGCCTTTATGCCACATTATTAATGAATCGTTTGTAGTTGGTATGTTTCCAATGTGTCTAAAAGTAAATAAAATGATACTGGTTTATAAAAGTAGAGATGTTGCTGATATTACGAATTATAGGCCAATTGCTCTTGAAATCAGTAATTTCGAAAATATGTATTCGAAAAAGTTATGCCTAAACGTTTGTTTATGTCCTTCCTAAATGAATACCGCTTAATTACTCCCCAACAGCAGGGATTTAGATCTGGTTTTTCCACAATAACAGCTTTGTACTAGCATCTTTAATTATTGTCCTGTCTAAAGCTTTCGACAGGATTGACTATAATATACTTCGGGCAAAGTTGGAATGTCTAGGATTACGTGAAAATTGCAAACATTGGTTGATGTCCTACGCATGTAATCGACTGCAACAGGTGTGCCTAGATCAAGTAGTATCAGATACGATTATTGATGCAGGTGTTCCACAAGGATCTATTTTAGATCCACTTCTATTCATCATCAATACTAACGATTTAACAAATACACTTGTGCATACTATACGCCGACGATATTAGGATAGTAAAGAAACTACAGCCAACTTGAGCATACACTGTAGTAGTCAACTAGCTCTTTTATGTAAATGGCAATGGCAATAACCTTGCAGTTAACGAAAATAAAAGCCATATTATACGTTTTGCACCGTCAATAGTATACAAACTCATGCGAACGAGAGTATTATAGTTGCGCTTAATGGTAAATCAGTTCAACAACGGGCTTGTGTTAAACTACTGTGCTTAATATTCGATCATACATTATGTTGGCAAACTCACGTAGACAATTTAATTAAACAGCATTGCGGGTTATTGTTATGTACTAAAAAGGCTACGTAATTTGACGAAATATTGGAACATGCTTAATATTTTATTTTGGTCAATTTCTGTCGAAAGCTGCATGTGGTATAATTTGTTGTGGTAGTGCTTCAGCAGCTCAGAAAAGGGCGGTGCATGTAACATGGACTGCATTTCCTAGAGCCATGCAGAATTGTTTTTAAGCAATGAAAATTACTTACCATTCCATTAGTTTATATGTTGAAATGAATCATGTATGTTAGAGAGCACCTACATATGTTTATATCACAAAAAGATCACCACGATTATGAAACCAGATATAATACTGATTCGCTAATTCCCACCATTTTATGAATCCGATCCCATGTATAAAGGAATTTTATTCTATAATCACTTACCAAGAGATATATAACAGATATGTAACAGTCACATATGTAAATAAAGCTTATTATTCGGTCACTGAGTACATGAATGATTGCGTGTAAGATATTTAATACATTTCTTATTAATTAAGTATACTTCTTTTTTTCCTTTGTAATTCCTCATATATCTTGTTTTGACTGGTCCCATATTTTGTAATCACTGGGATCAATAAAATTTATTTATTTATTTATTAGCTCATAACTATAAATGTTTGCATATAAACCGTTTCACTTTTAACTCCCTATTTATAAACATTTTCCTTTAAGGGGTTAAATCTGTTTTGGTCAAATAAGCTGCCATGTTTTACATATATAAATGCTAATTGAACTATAGAAATTGTTTA
The DNA here is from genome assembly GCA_004143645.1 of Protaetia brevitarsis. Lineage (NCBI taxonomy): Eukaryota > Metazoa > Arthropoda > Insecta > Coleoptera > Scarabaeidae > Protaetia > Protaetia brevitarsis. The sequence continues at coordinate 1,751,540 of RXPK01000158.1, forward strand.
AATAGCTACCCAACGATACCGAATTATATTTAGCATATCATGTTGCTTTATATATCTTCCCAATACTGGCGTAGAAGGTCTTTCAACGGGGAGTCTCTTAAAAGCTTACGCCTCCGCGTAAACGATCCGGCTCAGCTCGTTCCGACCGAAGTGATTTACGAAAGGTATCGTCGTTCGGTAAGCATAAATATTCCGGTGATAATTATTTGCCCTGCGGACGAGCAGGGCATTGGGTGCACAAAGAAGAGAGAATACGGCGGCTCCGGTTAAGGCCACCGAATATCCGCGCGGACAGACGTAACAAGCGCGAGGCAATTAAACAGTATAGCGGCCTGCACAATTAAAATATAAAACCTACAAATCAAAGACATTAGATGTCTATAAATAAGAGGCGACGAAGTCTCGACTGCTAGGAAACCTACCACAATGTTCTACGGATCAGGTTTAAAAAGCATGGGATAGATATTTTTTAATCTTAAAAAAGTACAAATACTTATTCATGTCCCATATTCCGGTTTCTGATGTAGGTACTATAAACAAAGCGAGTATTAAAATGTGTGGAGATAATCATAGTAGAAAGTTTTATATGTAAAAGGAATCCACAGTAGCAGAACAAACGAACCAATGGAGTTATTTCCATCGGGAAATATGTTGTAATGTATAAAATCTAAGTACGAATATATTTGTACCTGTTTTATAAAGTATTGGATTGAATTCAAATGTATCTTTTTGGGAAATTAAAACTGTTTTTTGATAAACATGAAATTAATATTTTATGGTATAATGTGAAGAAAATGTTACATTGAAAATTTATGTTTAAAAAATTATTACTGAATCTTTAGGAAATGTGAAAATGGTAATTATCTAAACTTTTCCATGTTAAATTTCTTTTAAATTTCATATGCTTGAAGCAATCTTATAGTTACATTATGAAGCAATGTTACATTTTTGTTATTGTTACTTTTGTGTCCTGCAGCTTTTAAGTATTGGTAAATTTTATCTATTTTCTATGTTTTTTTTACGTATTTTACGAATGTGCTCAAAATGAATGAATGCTTCCACGTCCTGAAAAGCCATTCGATATTGATCACATTGCAGGACTTGCAAACAAAGCATATTTAAATGCATTTACTTAAAGAACCATCGTATCTAGTTTTGAATTATCAAGGATACATCCAGTTAATAGCCATGTTTTGCAAGAACCAGATTTTTTGTCTTCATTTGTGACAGATCAGGAGCCACTCTCAACAACTGTTTCTGCCTCAAGACCGTCTCAGTAAGAGAATCAGTGAGACATTTCTCCAAAAGCTGCGAAAAGGTAGAATAAAAGGAACTACTATTTCAACTGATACGCCAGAAATGAATCTAATTTCAGAAGATCACAATGTGCAACTCAGAAAAAATTTTAAAGAAAAAATTGAAGTTGCAAGTGAAAATTACTGGAAGACAGTGCCGACTCCGTTGTTGAAGACTTTGAACTTCACAATTATTGAATAAAATAATGTGTTTACATTTTGTGTCTTATTGATTTACATTTGTAACTGTCCAATTTAATCCACGATAGTGCCTTCAAATCACTCAAAACACGCTGAAGATTGAATGAGATTTATTTTAAGATTTATTATTTTTTTTTGCATTCTAAAATTTCTAAGTTAAACTGAACAGTTTGAATTAACGAATACATCCAAATATTAAATACGTCATTTTTATGTAAACCAAAAATTCTTAAAAACGTTTTTCTAGCCTTCTACCAGTTTGTCATATGTATATTACGTTGTAATTGTCGCATTTTATGTTATAAACTTCATTATTATTTAAAATATGTGTGTAATTATATTTTAGATTGTTTTCTATAGTAAGTATGTTTTGATTTTGATGGGTTCAAAATATTTTTTTTGATTTTATTTAATATGCTGTTATATGTTAAAGGTTTACATACTCTGTATTCGTTAATGTCATTTACGAATTAAATATCTATTTTCTTGATCTTGGTAAGCCAAAAACTCGGAGTGAAGAAATAAAGCTGTCAAAGGAAGTGAATTAAATTCATTCTTCACTCCAAGCTAACTTGCAATTGACAGCTTCAGAGAACTACAATCAGGGCAGAGATAACACTTTTGTTGGGGAGGAGGGCCTCTAGAAAAACATGGGGCGTGAGACTCAATATGATGTATTGAACATCACGATAGTTAGTCCCATGATCACGTATGCATCCCTGCTATTGTGAACAAAGATGCAGCAGAAAACTGCTTTAACTGAACTCAACAAGACATAGAAAGTTGCGTGTGTTTTGGAAAAATGAGGACCGCTCTACAGTAGCAATTAAATGTCCCCTACATCAATCCTCCACATTTGGTGATAATGGAGGAAGCAAGGGGAAGACTTCCCAGATTACAAGAAATGCCAAGAAGTAGATAGACATCGGAATGCTTGGTATAGGTTAAAAGGGCTGCAGAGACTCCATATCTCTCTTTCGAAAAAGGAAAAAAACTTGGGGCTCACGTTTGCAGTAGAGGTGCGAACAGTGTTTTGAAATTATTCTTTAATCAAATATTTTCCCATGCCTCTTTTGAAGGCCCTGATCCGAAGCTGAATAGGATTCAAGCGCAAATATTTTCTTTCTTCAAATCTTGACTAAAGGGGGTAAGAGAAGATTTAATAGCATGGTGTTTAAAACTTTAAGGATGAAGTTTGTAAAATTATTGAAGAATTTCGATATATGCCTTGTTGTCGAAAATTTGTTTATCCCATCTCATTTTATTTTCTAACTCTGATCCAAAGTTCCTAACTTCTTTTTACCAAATATCAGCACAGGTAGGGTTCATTCAATACTTGGGAGTTCTCGCAATGTGCCGATACGTTTTCATTCGATACTACTATTTATTGCATCGTAATAATAAATTCGATACCCAAGTAAAATATCGACTGACGGACAAAAGTATCGAATGGTATCGAAGAATGGTGGTTGTTAGGCGACATGCATACTATATACAGATTTCGCGAATGATTTGGAAGTATGTTTGGGTGTCTCATACACTTGACGCACGACGTTGACACCGTACGTCATCTATGTAGGTACATACATAGTTAAATACTCTCAATGGTACTTCTTAGTCGGTTGAATATAAAGAAATACTCATAAGGATAACATTCATATCTGTTAAAAGAATTGGCTATCAGTTGATTAGGTTAGGTTTCATAAATCAATATTATAGCGGTTATTTTCATTTGCTTTTATAATATCTGAGCATAAAGCCTTAGGAAATATACAATTAAAGATCTATGCACAAAAATTAAAAGTAAAATTTTAAGATACCTGTCGAATGATTATGGAATAAGTTGAAATGTAATATAAATTAACTTATTTTATAGACGTAATATCGAATGAATTCAAGTATGACTACTCATAGGTATCGATACTTTTAATTGAGTACTCAAATTATCTCAAATCGCAATCGATACCACGATGGGCACTCGATATCGCAGATGTATTGCTATCGAATGAACCCTTAGGACTGGCAAATGCGACTGGTCGAGCCGGGCCGAGCTAATTGCTAAAAATGCACATCTCTAAGTTTGCACTAATCTATTAACCGTGGTACATGATCTTGGTAGAAGTTCGTGTGATTTATCTGCCAGAGCACCCTTACACCAAATCTATCTGGACAAACTCAATACAGTTTTAGTGGACGAACTTTTTCACAACTATCCCTTACCCTCTGGTTAAATCAAAGATTACCGGGCGTTAATATCTTCTTAGCAATAAAAAAAAAAAATAATCCAACAGAAGCCTATAAAATACAGTTGCTCTCGAAATTATCCGGCCACAGTGCAGCTTATTGAAATAGACAGAATATTTCTAAATGATAAAGTAATAAGAAACAACTAATGCCCATACTACATTCGTTTATTAATGCTATTTAAGAGTAACAAAGTTTTAAATTGAAAATAATAAAAATTCCAGTAACAAAAAATATAACATAACCACACAAAAGTATCCGGCCAAATATCAACATAGCAACATAAGAAGTTCCAAATGGGAAATTAATATTTAGTGGGATAACACTGCGTAGGCTTTCACGGCCGGTGTAACTATAACTAACAGCTTCTTGCGGGTTTTGCCGTGTGTCAAAACTTTCGCTCGACGTTTCGCTGTTCATACTGACAGCTTCTTCAGGATAACTGAACTGTTCAGTTATCCTGAAGAAGCTGTCAGTATGAACAGCGAAACGTCGAGCGAAAGTTTTGACACACGGCGAAACCCGCAAGAAGCTGTTAGTTATATTTAGTGGGATAACCGCCGGACTTTATAATGACTCTAAGCCTATCAGGCATTGATTTTAGTAATTTAGCTGTTACATTGGGACTTATAGCTTCCCATTCTTCCAAAAGGCGTTTTTTTAGAGTTTCTTTGTTAGAAATTTGTTTTTTGCTAAGACTAGTTTTTAATATTGCCCACAAATGTTCTATTAAGTTAACGTCAGGCGACTGAGGAGGGGTTTTTAGTTGATTTCTGGCATTGTATAGAAGCCATTCCTTAGTTTTTTGAGCGCAGTGCTTCGGATCATTGTCCTGTTGAAAGATGAAGTTATCTTCAAGCCCTAATTTTTCTGCACTGGCTTTCAAATTTTCTTTTCAATATATTAATGTAATGAAGGTGATCTATTTTGCCTTCAATAAACTCCAATTTTCCAACATCAACCGCCGCCATCGAACCCCACACCATAATTGACCCACCTCCATATTTCACAGTTGGTTGTAGATTTTTGCGATTAAACGCTGTACCTGGTTCTCGCCACACAAATTTTCGTCTGGAGGTGTCAAACAATTCAAATTTTGCCTCGTCGGTCCAAATAACTTTATTCCAAAATTCCTCAGACTTATTCAGGTAAGTGGTAGCAAACTCCAGCCTTTTCTTTTGATTAATTTCATTAACCCAGGACTTTTTCCTAGCTACACACCCATCATACCCACTGCTTCGAATCACTCGACGAACAGTTTCCACACTGAGTGATTTTCCTGTGGTTTTTTGCAAGTCTGCACAAACTTCGCGGCTGCTTAAAAATGGGTTTTTCTTGATACTTTGCAAAAGTTTCCTCTCTTCTCGAGATGTTAATATGTTTGGACGTTCAGTGCGCGGCCTATTATTTAAAGTATTGTGAACAGCAAATTTATGTATGATATCCTGTACAGTACTACGTGGAATTCCTGTATCTCTGGCAATTTTCTTTGTAAATATCCTCGTTCACTTAAAGAAACAATTAGCTGTCTCTCTGCCAGACTTCTTTCTCGATTTTTCGGCATGTTATTCTCGTAATAGCTAATAAACGGTAACGGAACCTTCACCAGTAACGTATATTAAGTGACTAATGAAATGACGCGTCTTAATGCCGAGTCAGGTGATTCCCCGGGTGTTTTATTGCGGTAATCCCCTACTGGCCGGATACTTCTGTGTGCTTACTACAACGCGTATTTTATGTTATGTTTTTGTGTTACTGCAGTTTTTATTATTTTCAATTTAAAACTTTGTTAGACTTCAATAGTATTAATAAATGAATGTAATATGTATATTAGTTGTTCCTCATTACCTTATAATTTAGAAATATTTTGTTCTTTTCGATTAACTGCATTGTGGCCGAATACTTTCGTGAGCAACTGTATGCTGTTGATAGCTTTGAATACATTACTTATCAGTACCATCGAAATACCTAAAGCTTATTAATTGATTTCGCATTCATCCATTCATACATATGTATATGCGTCGCATCAAAGAAGAATCTATTATTTAAAAACTACTGTAGCGATGACGTGCAACGGAAATCGCGACCAACGTCCTCCTTTCGTGTGCATCTTTACCAAGGACGCGGCACATCATTCGCGATCACTGAACGTCGAAGCTTTCGATTGGCAATAATGCGTAGACGACCGCAGCGCCGCAGGTCGCACATCGGCCTCCCTGTGAACTGTGGCGGGGCGGAAGTGCCGTGGGAGACATGTTGCCGTTCGAACGGGCGGCGGTCACGTGACTTCCCATACTGATGCCATGGAGCGCGAATTCTCCAATCCTAATATTATCCGAACGACAGCCTAGGTGCAATCAAAACCGACAAGCGTCGGCAGACATCAATGGGCGTGTTGTGACAAAGAAAATAATACTAATAGGCCTCCACTTATATCTGCACACGGTCTGATGCGTCCGCGAGCACGACGCATCGTCCGGAATAACGTGTTTTAAATGGAATATTGAATAAGTGCCGCAGTCGGACGATTTGAATCGGGAGAGAGATATAAATTAGTAGAAAAGAAGTACTATAAAGCGATACATCCGTAAGTTAGAGGAATAAAATAATGAATGAATTTGGGGTGTAAGTCTTGTTAAAATTTGGGGGAAATGTGAGAATAATTTACTTTATATTATAAAAGAATCTATCAGTAGAGTTGACCTTCATTAAGACTTCAAGTATTAAACCATCACATTGTAGCAGTCACTTACTCACATATCCAGGTACCAATTTTTGTATAATTTCATATTTATAAGATTAATATAACTCTCTGTTAAACTTGCTTAGTATTATATTCTCGCATTCTTTTAATGAGAAGTGTACAATTATTTAATATAACTCAGATGAATGCAAAACTATTGCTGAAATATTGGTATTAAAGAATTCAAGGAAATACATTGATGTTGTTATATATGTTGTAATCAGTGTGGAGTTATTGCGTTAATTTTTTTCGGTAATTATTTACGCAGTACTCCATTTCTTATATTTTAACTAATAATTTCTATATGATTATTAATAATTATAACAAAAACTGTAATAAATCGGTCAGCTATCAGTTGTTGTTGTGTTTGCGTCCATAGAACGACTTTAGGTAGGTAGTAAACCATGGAAAAACCTTAGTCTGGGAGTAGGACATCAGAAGCAGTCCCAGACCTTGTTATTGATAGCCAGTAAATTATTCTTATTATCCTTCTGGTTTTGGAAGAGGCAGCGTCCATGTCCTTTCAGTTCATGTAGCTGTGTCGCACAGTGGTCAATAAGAGGAAAAAACCTAAAAAAAATTCTGTAAACAGATTTTTATTGTCACTACACCTTCCTTAACACCTAGCTAACATATTTATAACAAAAGAATTCCTATTTTGCCGTACAAGCTGCATAATTTGGGTAACAGTGTTGGTGATTGACATGTCTATTATTTTTGCAATTACATTTATGGCTTTATTTCTTTATTTATTGTATAAAACTTGACATAACATTTTATATTTATGCTTATACTCGTTGCATTTACCTTAAATGCTGCAATTTCTCCCTTAATTGATTACCTAACAATTAAGGATCTAAAGAAACGTAAAAAAAATAAATTTTAAAATTTCAATCTATTACAACTTTTGAGCGGCGTCAAACGCCGTGTTGAGATTGGTTTTCCTAGATTTATTAGCCTTCCAATTAAAGTTTAAAATCATTTTCAGATGTGGAAAGCTGCGGAACACGTTTTTGTTGACATTTGTTTACTAAATAAACCTCAAGGGGAGATATTAATAAAATACGAACAATATATAATATACTGTTGATGTTTTCATTGTTTATGTTGAATTAGTTGTATGTAATATCCGTAATTTTTGAATGTTTAATTAATGTATTCTTTGTTTAAGGGCATCTAGGAACTCAAAGACATTATTTTTGTGTTCCCAATTTTTTACAGTTTACTTAGATCAGGAAAAGGACTTGCACCCATAATTTAATTAAAAAAAAAAATTAAAATTCCATGCGGAACAAAAACGGAAACTTCAAAAAACTATATTCATATTCATTTGTCTATTTATGTGGTGTGCATTGATATTATTTTATTTAATAAAAAAAAATCGTGATTATTTTTTATCTTATAAATTTCATTTTTCTTAATAAATTATCTTTTTACCTCGATTGTATCTTATCATAATAGGTAGCCCCTCGTAAGTGGATGGTTTTTAAAACGTATTGAGAAAATTGTTAACATCTATCTACATCTTAAAACCTGCAAGAAACATAAGCTATCCCGATTTCCGTAACTTTTGATGATAATTAGTTTGTTTTAGCCCTATGCCCCAACTTACGTATGCAACCGCCACTCATCAGTAAATGGATATTCAAATAACACTTGGCCCGCTGTATCTACCCCACCACATTCACAATGCGAATCATTAACCCTTCCAATTCTATATAAATGTGATTTAAAATTCCCATGACCTTTACATGACATTAACTCCACCTGATACGGTAAATTAACCATCATTTCCTTAAAAGGTGTAACGCTATCGATAAATTTCCTAGTCCATTTCCCATTTAAAGTAGCATCCCACCTACCCTGCCAATCATTATCAAATTTATTCCTAAACTCGTTTTTAACTACGGTAGACGAAATTAACCCGTACCTAATTATCGCAATATCTTCACTAGACACTGCTTCTTTCGCTAATTGATCCGCCCTCTCATTACCGATTATACCTACATGAGCCCTAGTCTAAAAAGTTTTACGCTCCCCTCAACATATCCCAAGTATCTAAAACAAATCAGTCGGATTTTTTAAATTCCCTGACCCCTGTAGTATATATAAATTCCTACTTGCGCCTAATATAACGTACTGCCTGATTTATTGCAATTAATTCTGCCTAAAAATTATTCCAATGATACCCTAATTCAATTTTTTGATTATATATTTTAATAGTCCTATTATAAACAACAAAAGTCGACCCTGTACCACCCTCACCTTTCGACCCATCCGTAAAAATTTCTAAACCATCTTCAAAAGTTCCTGTAAAGTTATTATAAGTAATACTTTTTAATTCCATTATTTTATTCTAGGCCTTCTTACTGATAGCCAGCAAATTATTATGATTATCCTTCTGGATTTGGAAGAAGCAGTCTCCACTTCCTTTCAATTCCTTCACAGATATTGGACGTGTCTCCTCCAACAGCGGAAGGATGGACCATTGTATTGAACTGAAGGCAAATAAAACATAACAGTACCTATTCTAATATTTCACAAAACTTAATCTTAATTATTATAACCAATAGTAATTAAATGAAAAATGTTTATTTTAAATTTTTATTTTATACTCTCTTATTATGTTAATGACATACATACAATCGAGGTTTACTGCACTTAAAACATTTGCAATATATGCTTTGTTTTATATTTTAACATAGATTTACTTCGTATACTACAATGGTTTTGAGTCTCAAATATTTTGTTTGTCTGCTAGCGGTGTACCACAAGATCTACCCTGGGCCCTCCGCTTTTTAATTTACTTATTAATGGTTTATTGCAATCTTTACTTGTTCTACACTAGCGTGATGCAGATGATATTAAACTTTTTTGCTGTGTGTCAACTCATGATGAGGCTAGAGTTCTTAAAGAGAATATTTACCTCCTGATTAATTGGTTAACCAACAGCAAATTGTTGCTTAACACAGAAAAATGCTACCTGGTGTCTTACACGAGGAAGACCAACTTCTGCCATTATTCTTACTGTATTAAAGAAAGGTCATTGAATAGAGTTTTCACAATGAAGGATCTCGGTCTTACTTTTGACTCGGTGTTGGCTTTTACCACCCACATTGAAGCTATGTGTTCTTCTGCTTCCAAAATGTTACGATTCATTACCTGAGCTTCACGCCATTTCAACGATGTTTCCCTTGTGAAAAGCACTTTTTTATGTATTTGTTGCGAGCAAGCTGGAATATTCCTCCATCACATGGTTTCCGTTGTACGCATCAGAACACCTTCCCATTGAAAGTATTCAACGGCGATTCGTCATTCTTTTACTTTTTAAAGTAATTAAATTAATTTAAATTAAATGGAGCTTATCCTAATTGGGGTTGTGCTTCAATGTTCATCGTTTGGCATCCCGGTATGCTTCTATATTCAATATGAATACCCCGAGAACCAACTTACTGCTAAGGTCAGCTGTCTTTCATAAGGCAAGAAACGCTGAAGTGTACTTTGATTTTGATGATATTTTCGTGGGAACTATTTTAGTAGATTTTGTTTAATTTTTTTCATGTTAACCTCTGGAATTACTCCTATAACTCCTTTTACTGTTAGTATTTGTAGTAATATTACTTATGTTTTCGTTAGCAAGAATTGTGTTCACTTTTTTTGATATTTTGTTCTGTAATTGAGGTAACCTTTTGGGCAATAAAATATATTATTATTATTATTATTATTATTGTTATAGAGTATGTTTGTATCGAAATGAAGAGTCAGCATTAAGAAAGCAACTAACCTATTCTTATATCTATTTATACATATATTCTCTACATTTAGGACTAAGTAAGAAATTGAATAATTTTAAGATTAAAAAATTGATCAAAAATTTAATAAATGTAAAGCCCTCTTAAGAGAAGATTATATAATTCATTGTCTAAGTTTTTAAAGGAAAATTTAAGTATAGCATAGTAAATATTTCTATTTATGTCATTTAACAAACTGTTTACTTTCTTGTGCGCAATAAGTCGAAGACACAAACCTCATATTTTAAATTTGGAAAATAATATTAGTAAAAATCTGCTTTATACTTAATAACTACTAAAATGTGATATTTTCAACTAATAATAATTAAAAAAAATAAAACGAAAGTACTTCCACAAAATATTAATCAAACAAATCATTTCATTTTAAAATTTGCGATGTTCAAACTTTTTATTATTATTTTTAAGTTATTCTTTATTTTCTTTGTATTTACTTCATTAATATCAATATTTCACATACTTCCTCAGCATTGGAAGTAGTTTAATAGTTAACTAACCGCGATATTGTTGTGTGTTACTGCAATAGGAATACATACTCTCTTCGATCTTACGTAGAAAACTTTTCAAGAGAATAAATAACACATTATTAATGCAGCACCATATAAAAATTTCCAATAACAACAACAACAGGAACCCCAAGAGGAGATAAATTTCTCATTCAAGCTTTATAAAGCGGGATGCTGCTTACTTGCATACATTCGTCGCGTTGTGCCTTCCCAATGAGTGCCACAGGGACATTTTCCTCCGCCTCCATTAGAATAAAATCTTTTCCAAATGAACGACTCTGACAGCCACAAAGGTCCCTCTCCTTGTCGGGATGAAAAACGGCCCCAAGAATGATCCACACTCGCGGACACAAAAAGGGGTCGAAATATGGACATTGAATGAAAGAAGGGAACGAAAAAAAAAGAGAAAGAAAAGAACAACACCGTATACATATCAAAAAGGACGAGAAGTTCACCGACTCACGTTAAAAGGTTGGTTTTGTGAATTATTGCTGTTTGTATTCAGGGCGATTCGTTGCGGTTGCATAGGATGAGAGTTCTTTTTCTTGTTTTTAAATTCGAATCGGATACAATATCCACCCTGTCATGAGGTGTTGAATTATCGGGTTGTTTTCTTATATTAAACGTCTTTAAATGGTCAGGTGGGCATATTTATGTGTACATAATACATATATTTAATAATATGAATAGCCGATATATATTTCGATATCACAGTTGGATTATCTATTACTTCTATGAAAATTATTATCATTCATATCCAAGAGAAAAAACTTTTGCACAAGGTTAGGAATACCTATTCGATTAAAACGATGAATTCCAGAGCATATACCGGAGTCCACACTTAAGTGTACACTATCGATAACTTTGTTATGATTGGAGGTACAGAATCGGTCAAATGGACAAAGTAGTACTATTTTTTATGGCGGTTACAAAAGAGAAAAACAATTAAGCATTGCGTTCTCTAGATATTCGTCCAAAATTATTTTTTTAAATGGAATGCCCTGTATATTTGTTTGCAATTTAAAAGAGAATCGCAAACTGAACAAAAAAGTCTTAGTACACTATTATAAAAAAATGTCAAATAAAGAAGTTACTGAAAAATCTTTATCTTTGCTTTGTTTACATGAAATTTATATACCTATGGAAAATTAAAGCGTCACATTGTTTAGTAGCTGTCAAACTATTTATATTTGTTGTTATTAAAGTTACTGTGTGGAAAAAGTACTGTTTTTACAATTTTTTCAATCGTAACAATGGCATTTGGAAAAGTGTGATACGTTGGAGTTGTACTTGCTGTTTAACAAAAATTCAGAGAGAGCTCGAACGTTACATTCAGCAATTTCGACGAAAAGTAACCGTAATTAAATGGAATGCAGCTTAGTTTTTAATTAATATTTTATAATGTCTTTATAACTGCTATTTAAGTAAACAATACACATTACATATTATATTGTTATTATTATGTACATATGTATTTAACAACATATTTTAGTTTCTTTTAAGTACGTTATCATATTATTGAATTATAAACCGTATTTTAAATAAAAAAGCCGGACGTTTTGGCTTATTTGGGTGGACACGTATGTATACATTGATTTAAAACTTTTGCCTTTTAATGGAAAATGCAAGTACCTGTATTCAAGCTGACTGCTTTTTTACGCGGAAGTATTTTCATTTTATTCGTGTTCCCACTTGCATAAGTCCCAGATACACAAATAATAATGAACAAAAGTGAATATTTTTCGCGCGAGGTTAAAGAAATTTCAGAGATAATTGGAATCTTTTCAGTTAATGCTGATTTACTTATAAGCCAAGAAACTTTACAGTAGTATATAGTGTTTGAAGGTTTTAAAACTGTTATACACGGGAAAAACGATCTTGTTGTTTTCAACCATTTTTCATGCATTTGATTACAGTTACTAAATTATTGCTTGATTTAGGAATATTAAAAATATTCCTGAATTCAATCAAACAAATAATTTGGTTAGTAGATTTATTTGAAGCTAGCACAGTATTTATTAATTTAACTAAATATTTACATGGAAGTAAAAATAAATATTGCATTTTATTTTCGTATAGCAGTTTTGCCCTCATATAGTACAGCAGATGAGCAGATATACTTATGTGTAGTAGAGAAATTATCGCGTAGATGGCGCATCTCCTATTTCATTCCAGTAACAGATAATATTCCGTACAAAATAGGCTAGAAACTACGATCGTAATATACTAGTCTGGTATATTTACTAGAACAACATCTGATAGGAGTCATTGCCATTGGGAAGAACGATGTCTTTAACGGCACACTAGAGAGTGTTAGGGTGGTCAACTGCAACCAACTCCCCCAAAACTATTACGATTTACAACATTCTAACGGCAAATCCCTCCTTAGTGCATGGGTTTTTGGAGTACATAATTCATTTTCATTTTGATTGAAAGTAATCACGGTATTTTGTTGTGTTTACGCTTTAGTCTAAAATGAATAAATGTTATAAGAAAAGGAAAAACCTTTTGAATCGACATGCTTACGATTTTCTGCTAATCTGCATAGGTTTCAAGTTCAAAATAAAGAAGACTTGAATTAACTATTAATATCTTTCACTTAAAAAAATAAACTATTTCAAGGAAAAATATATTGCTTCCGAAGAAATGCGTGAATTTAAAATTATATTCTTTTTCAAGAAAACACCAAATCATGTTGGCCATATTGAAAACGCAAAAACTTTTGGTTCAATGCAATTCCTTTTAAATGAAAAGGATATTTTTCTCAGTGTAGTCACAGTTAACCATAACCCATATTCGCGTGAAATAATAACGGAAAAGGTAAAAACTTAAAAGACATTTTTGACAAAAAGCACATGTAGCGATTAGTAAGGGAAAAGATGTTCATACTATAGCATTGCTTCACTGCATGAAGATCTCTGTATTAGCAATAATAATGTTATATTGCTACTGAAATGCTATTAGAATGTTTTAGTTTTTTGGAATGTACACTGTTGAAAATATTATCGGTGTTGGCGTTAATTTTGCGCTAGTCAAATATATTAGTGTTGATTTTTACAAACTTTGCCAGACGAGTTGACTACGTGTGTTTAATAGAACAGAAATTACTAGAATTTCGTATGAATTCTTTGTTCAGATATGAGGATTTACTATTTTTCTAGACATTCAGAAGCGTCAACCAATCAAATTCTTTTCCCTTGGATAGAAATATAGAAACCCTACCTGATCTAATACGGTATTGCATTATACGCACCACGTGCATTGCACGTGTATCTGTTTTCGGGTTTGTTTCTGCGTATTAACATATCCAAACAAACCACCAAACGTGGACTGACCTGCAAAGTGTAAGCTTGTGTTATTAAACGTTAATTCCAGTGTGTATAAAAAATTTCAACATCTTAAAGATGTATTCAAATAGCATAAACATTCACTTAATTTTATAATGGGTTCTCAAAAAATCATTTTAAAATTGGCACGTTTAGTTGAAACCAAAACTTTTGAATGAGTGGTTCTGCATAGTTATAATTGAGAAAACGTCTTAAAGAGAGTATTAAAGCACTAAGAAATAAAAGAGTTATTAAAATTATATAAAATTCCGCATTAAATTAGCTACAAGGACAGTACATATACCTAGATACATTGTAAACTGTGGCTGTTAATAGTTGTCAATTTGTCCATTATACCTGGAAAAAATATCCAGAAACAGGTAAGCAATAACCATATTAAAAAGACGTCGTGTTTAAAAAACGGTGTTAAATCATCCAATAGACCGCATTCATTTAGTTAAACAGCTAATAAATTTGTCTACTCTAGATGAAATAAAATGTGACTAGAAGTATTTTATAATTCCAGGTGTCAGTTGGACAAAATAACCCCTTAGCAATAGACAATACTTGACTATATTTGCTCGTCAAATTTAGACTCGTATAGTCCTCGACAAAATAACACGAAAAGAGTGTGGACCTCTCCTGACTATTAAATTAGTCAAAAAGATGTTAAAATTTTCAACAGTGTATTTGTATTAATTTAGTTTTAAATTAAGACCTATTTGAAAACAACGTTCACAGTGTTTTTATTTTTCGAGAAGCTAACTATAAAAGCTTCGCAATTAATGCTAATACAAAGAAAATGTATCGATCATAAATTGATAACTTTGTCGTCTATTATAATTAACAAAATTTGGCGATATAATAGGATGTCTTTTGATTGCATTATGCGTATTTTTCCTCAGGTAAAAATTGTTATTAAAAATTGTAGGATGGGTATTAAACAAGTATATAGAAATATTTACACCCTTGCACTTCATTCTACACACGCCCAATACTGCAAACCATTTTAAGAATCGAGAATGTTGGTTTTCACAGTATTACATATGTCGAAAAGTTAAATTTTCAATAGAAATGACATTGACAATAAAATTACCAAATATACATTGGAAGTCTCTATTGAAAATTCGACTTTTCGACACGACACGTAAAAAAACAAGACTCTTGATCTTTACAGAATAACCCTCGTGTGAAACCACAATTTTTTTTGTTCCTGTAACATTTGAAATGGAGCGTTACAGGAGCATATCAGTAAAAAAAGTTTCTCTAGTATGTTTTAGAAACGTAAATGGAATCTAAACGTAACGTTTCATAGATCGTAATAAATATTTCAAAAAGGTCTCAGACATGTAAGATGGTTTGTAGCGTACTTCCTAATAATTTTGGTATTGTAAACTTATTTACTGCATTCATTTAAACAATTATTCCACTATCGGTATTAGCATGATATGCCTTCCTCAGGTGTACAATTAGAAGTAAATTATTGCAATAGTCAATCAAATTGGTGCGTTTATTATAAAAATAACATATAACATTATAAACATTTTAATTAATTAAACACATTAACATGTAACATTATAAAAAATGTTGAAGTAACCTTTTTATTTCTCTCAGTGCTTACTTGAAATAAATTTCCAAGGATTCTCTTTTAATTTATTCCTTTTTTTTAAATTTGTTATGAAAATATTCCATAATCATCAACGTCTTTTTAAAGCAACACCCTTCTTCAATTTATGTGTTATATAAAATAGCCACGTTGATCACAATACAGTTATAAATTCGCTCTTATTACTGACCACATTTAGCTGGTTTCCTTTATCATTATAAACGTGCATTCTACCAAACTGCTAATTCATCGTAAATAAATATATAAATCATTTCGTGTTTTGTGTACACATAGATACCCGAAAGCTTTGAGAATTTCGCGCCTAGCCTTGTAGTACGCCCCGGGTCTAGGGGGATCAAGTTTCGTTAAGTATCCAAAACAATTGTGTCCCTAACTTTCGCCTTTTCTCCTCGTTCCTCCTCCATGAGAAAATCCCTTTGACGGGAAGCAAATCTCGTTGAGCGTTTCACAGTGAAATAAGTGGATACGTGAGCCCTTACGTCGCCTGTCACGGCCAACAAAAGGGAGATTGCCATTTACAAACAAGCGTCAGCGGTGGGCCCCGAACGGAAAAATGCAACTATCGACAGAAGAAGAAGAAAAAAAAAGGCGGCAGCAAAAAGAAAACAAGACTGCCACAAATATGAATCGCGGATTGTTGCGTAACAGGGCGTAGCCGGTGCTCCGGGACGCCACGCCTCGCCGAAAAGAGGCTGCAGCTCCCTTTTTGTTTGACGACCAATGGAAGTCGAGTACGGAGGCTCGGATTACTACCAGAAGTTCCGGACGAAAGAGCCAGTCGCTTGCGCACGTCAGTGTAACCAACACTAAACCTGTAATATCATTTGTTATACTTGAGAGGTAGCCGGGGATATTTTGGGCAGTTAATGTTTTAACACCCAAAGGCTTTGTTGAAATGACTAAATTTTATCGTGTTACGGTTTGAATATTTTCAATTGATTGCAAAAGTGAAAAGGTTAGCACTTGTGTATAGTATCTGTGCCAAAAACTGTTGCTCCAAGTGTAAATAGAAACAAGCATTGGAACCGCAAGTTGAGGGTAAACAAGATCAAACTGGACGAAGATTTTGAAACTATTTCCGAAATCATGAAGGTAAGAATTTAAGCTGTTTTCATTTGGATTTTACATTACTAGTTGCCAATCGATATTTAGGCACCATATATAAACTTACAAAAGAATGGATTGGGGATAGATTAAGGGTCAAATTAGAAAGGAAAGTGGTTATTTATACTCATTATTATTTTAACGCTATAATTATGTACAAATTGCCGTTTGATAAAGCCACCTCGAACTGGAGTTACATACTTACATCTATATCTTTATTACTGGGTTACTATTTTAGTGGAATTTTTCAGTCATTTATCACTGTCAAGTAATTTTCTTTTGTTTTTTTTTTGCAAAACAATCGGTTTGATTCGGTTCTTTTTTCCTTTTACGTTTTTAATTTTGAGCTGAACATGTCTAGATATAGGTATAACATTTAGTTTTCACTTTGCTTCTGATACCTGCCTTACTTACAAAAAGAAAACGGAGTTAAATCCACACTTTGGTTCCCTGTCGACCACTTCGATTGCGAGGTGAATTTGTGATGGTGTAAATTCATCAACTACTAAAGGTGTGGAAAAATATTTAAGTCACCCTAAAATACAGAAATATTTCTCCTTTTTTACTGTTAACTTTAATTTATTTTGGGATCTATGCATCCACAAAAATTTTATAGATTTACTTCTTGCTAGAGACATATTTAACAAAACGAGAATAAATGCTGCTCAATAAGATGCACTTCCTTAGATTTCCAGCGTTGTATTTCTCAACAACCGTTTCTTTTTCGACTATACATATTTTTTCTACTCGAAGAAAATAAATTCATTTGCTGTGATTAGTAACAAATTTATATGTAAGATTACTCCGCAACGTGTTATTCTTAATAAGTGACTCGTACTATGAGAAAAATTAAAATATTGATCTCTTTAACTGCAATTTCACTCATAAAAGTCTCAATGATGAAACGGTTTTCTTTGCATCTTTAAAGACAAGTAAGTTATTAGGCATTCTCTTAAAGTCAAAAAAGAAAACAATTTTTAGCTGTAACTCAAAAACAAAAGGAATATAATTGATCTTTGTTTTTCCTACTGAGCATATCGTCTCTATCTTTATAGGCGGGCACAATCGGATGTTATGTACATTGACCTCTCGCGAGCTTTTGCAACTATAGACCATCAAATTCTACTGCATAAAATAAGCTTTTGTTCCACAGGTTATTTAAACGCCTTGATTCTTCTTTGAATTAAGTTAAAAATGTTAGGTTTTGTTTTTACAATGGAGTTCCTTCGTACGAGTTTTCTCCCAGCTCTGGAGTTCCTCAAGGCTCCAACTTAGGTCCTCTTTTATTCAACCTGTATATCAATGATGTTGTCCTGTTTTTTGCATATGCTGATGACGTTAAACTTTTTCATTCAATACGCACAGAAAATGTCTCGCTCATCCTACAATCTAGCCTTGATAGGTTGCTAGCATGGTGTCACCGACATAAGCTCCATCTTAATATTAACAAACGTTACATAGCATCTTTCACATGTACAGCACATCGCCTTTAACCTTTTCTTATCATATCGATATCTTCTTTCTTCAAAGACAATCAGTTATTGCTGATTTAGGTATATTGTTGGATACCAACTACTCCTTTAAACATCATGTCGCTAAGATCTGTTCCGAGTCTTCGAAATTTTTGGGTTTTGTTATGCGTATCTCCAGAATTTCCAGGATACACACACGATTACTATTACACTATTACTCCTTTATTCTTTCTAAACTTGAATACGCGCCGTTAATATGATATCCTATGTATGCTAGTGAATATCTACAACTAGATCGTATACATTGGATTATAAATTGGAGGATGTCCATCATTTCAGAGGTGTCTCCTCTGCTGATCTTACGCGTTATAATGTGACCCCATTAAGTTTGAGGCGAGATATGTTGCGTTTAAATTTTTTAAGCAGCACGCTAAACAATACCACGAATTGGCATTTTCTCCTTCAAACCATGCCCTTCCATGTTCCTTGTATTACCTCCAGAAATCAGTGCTCTTATCGTATGCCGACTACTAAGACCAGCTGGTTGCGAAGAACATCAATCACTATTATATGTACCATTTCAAAGTATTAATGTTTGTTATTTTCATATTCTTGTTTTCTGTTTTTTTTTAACTTTTGTATTAAATTCAGCTTTTATATTATATCGTTATTGCCTTAATTTTTACTTTATTTTTGCATCTTTGCAATTATATATGATTCTCCGTGCTACCTTACTCTTACAAATATATTTATCAATTTGAATTACCCTTGTTTATGTTGTCCTGTAGTAGGACTTTCTCCTATTTCTTACGATTACCGTAAAAGGACTTATATATAATATAATAGGACTTATTTTATCGGTTTTTTTCCGGGGTCGTAATGGTGATTAGGAGGGAGATTTGACTCTGCGGGGGCCTGACAAGCTAAACACATAGCTTAGGCGTTACCACCCCTTAAAAAAAAAAAAAAAAAAACAAGCAATTGGAACCATCTCGTGTCGATTCCTTAACAAACTTAAACTGGAAACTTATTTTCTAAAAATAGTTCCTGGTTCCTACAACTGCTGTTTTGCTTATTTTTTAACTCTTTTACTCCACAATTTAACCATACACAGATAAAAATACGGAGTTGAATCTAACACCGTTTTAACTCTTTTCCGGTGTTCCCTCGCGACCATCCGTTCAAGGAGCCTCCATTTCGGAGTTAAATGTTTTGCTACTAAACGGATGGAATGCAGAGATAATTTTGCTTTTCATAGGGGAAAAAACATCTTTAACCGAGGCAACCTAATCCGTTAAGGAGCAATTTGTCTCTCTTATGCAGTTTTACTATTTTGCAATAAATGTAAAAGTTTCCGAAATGCAGAAATTTTAGCTCCTACTGCTGTTATTAAAATGAATAACGGATGTTGTTTCCCCCATATGTATGCAATACTACTATCGTATCAGATAAAATTATCTCCGTTGCTAATGCAAGTAACTCCACTTGGAAATAATTACATCCGCAATAAACAAACGTTAACTCCGTTTCGGAATGTATTTCATCCTTTACACATGAATTTATTTCCGTTAAGAAGGTACCTGCCACAGAGAGAGAGAAGAGAATATCTCTCTAGTGAGAAGGTTTTTAACTCTATTTTTATGTTACCTAGCTCCATAGTAGCTAAGTTTAACATCATATTGGAGTTAATCAATGAGGGCTATTCTATGTGGACAGAAGCACCCTTGCTCAGTGCATTTATTCTATTATTTATCATTAAAAATGCATCAAAAATGTCGTCGAACCTCAAGTTCTTGAATAATTTTTGATATATTCCTAATGATTACTAGGATAGACACACTAAGCACGTCCTCTTCTACGGTCACAGAGCAGCCGTCATTGGAATTGCTTTAATTTATCCATAATATAGTCGCTTCTTCGAGTTTGGTACCGACCGTGGGTTGAAGGCACGACACAATTGAAACACCACGGATTCAGCTAAGATGAACGTGCTTTTATTCAGGAGCTAACACCTAGAATGTAGTGGGGGCCAATTAAAAATTGGTACATCGTAGATTGAAAATTAAATAAGGATGCACGAGTTTCTTACCTGCTTTATCTACATCTGCCCTGGTGATGTTTGCTCCCATAACTCTTACCCATCTTTTACGGTTTTCGTACTTTACTCTGATGTGTATTTTATAAATTTCAGGTACAGTGCATTCCGCCATATCCTTCTCCATTCTCGAACTATTGCAAAGTGACTACGTCCAGACTTGTTGCACATGCACTGCACTAATATCGCTTTAATAAATGCGCATGCCCTATGCAAACTTGCAATTTTCAAATGTTTAGGGAAACAGTTACGATTTGGAGAACAAATGTTCCAATCGAGGTATCCTTTCCCTTTTGGCGTTGAGGTATTAGAAATAGAAACATCTGTTAAGTAAACAAATTATCACCTCCGTGAAGGAGAAAATATAATGCAATGTTAGGGATATTTGTTCACATTTAGGGCTTAAATACGGTAGTGTAGATGCGGAGAGAAAGCGGAGATTATTTCTTCCTTGAAAATCGTGTTAGAAAACGGAGTAAATTCAATCTCTCCGTTTTGGTTGAGATTTTGTACAAAACCGAGGAAATACTTTCTGTTTTTAGCTATGGTAACTCCTTTTTGGAACAAAATGTTTCCAAAACGGAGACTCCCTATTTCACTCCCTCAAATTTTTACCTGTGTATGCAATTTACCTAGCATTTTTTTTTCTGTGATTTCGGAAAGTGCTCAATATCGAACTAGTTAACAAATATAAATGTGAATGTTTAATTTGGTAATGAATTTGAATATACCACCGTAGCAAGTAACTGATATTTTTGAATAGGTATTTGCTAAAATGTATGTATATTTACAATTAATCATCCATCATAATATTCATAATCGACGATATATCGGAAAATATAGAATATCTTTTTTGTTTTACAATCGTTAGAAATATCATTTTCAAATACAAATTGTCATTATTTTACATAAAGTTTCGGTTTAGTACTACCATCTTCTACGTTATCATTCTTTACTTAGAATTAAATATGCCTAAACATTGGTAAAACATTTGTTTTTCTTTTTGCGCTAATTCTCTGAATCGTGCCATATTAATCTTTAATTTTAAGGGTCATGAATCATCAAGAATCGTGCGACTACTTAACAATATACTTAATTTGGTATAGATTATAGGAATCTTCAATTTTAGAAGTCATTAGGATTCGAATTACTAAAAAGGTACGAATCATGAACCGCTAGTTGATCCCAACGTCAGTTAACCGAAACACCGGTCATTGGAATTTCTTAGGAATACTGAAATTTTGTATTTTCATATTGTATTTCAATTTAAAATATCAATTAAATTTGGAAAATTGACAATCTAGTGTATTATCAAAAATATGTTCATCAGGAAGAGTACGTACTTTCGATTTGTTATATAGAAGCGCAAACTAATATAGAATAATATTCGAAACATTTGAAGAGATTGCTTTTTTGTGCTATAATCATTCTTAAATCTACTGTGAGAGCTTAATAGTTTTTTTTTTATAGAACTCTTAAAGCACTTCACTTTTAATTTCGTTAACATTACTGGCATTTTGTTATAAGTTTCCTATATCTAAAGTGAAATTATTACTATTATAATTATATATAACTTTCTCTAGACTAATTACCTAATTCAAAAATATCATACAAATTCTTCGCGATGGCACAACCACAACAAGAAATGAAACCCCTTATAGGAAACTCAAAAAGTGAAAAGTTCTTGCAATATATTCACCGCGATTCTGTTTTGTTACTCTGAAAACATAACAAATAGATGGCAAATCGATAGCTCAGTAGCTAGAAGACGTTCAGTCATCTTCTGTCCATCTCAAGCCAGAACACAAAAATTCTCAAAAATTTAACCTCGGTAGTATCGAAAACTGTTATTTACAACAGTGATGTTGTTTCTAAAATAATAATCGGGTTTCACCAGTACTAAGAGTTATCTTATTGGCGTGAAACCAGTCGCAAAAATTTAGAAATATCGGCATTTACTGATTTTTACAAATATTTGATTTGATTTGAAGCATGCCACGTAAGAAATCTATCGCTAACGAAACAAACCGTGTTTGACTGAGTGGAACTAACGGGCCACTACTAAATATTAGAAATAATGTCGGTCCTCGCACTGAATACTGCGGCATACCACATACCACTCGGCTAATTTTACGAAGTCGTCCCAGATTCAACCGGACCTAATACCTCTAAATCCATACCTTTTAAAGTTTAAAAGCAGAGGATTATGGAGAACGCAATCAAATGCTTCAGATAGGTTGAAAAATATGATGGCAATCATTTGGTTATTATCAGAAATGTGACATAAGAAGTGGTAAACAATTTCGGTACCTCAGGCCTAAAATCA
The DNA here is from genome assembly GCA_004143645.1 of Protaetia brevitarsis. Lineage (NCBI taxonomy): Eukaryota > Metazoa > Arthropoda > Insecta > Coleoptera > Scarabaeidae > Protaetia > Protaetia brevitarsis. Next base: position 1,774,288 of record RXPK01000158.1, read on the forward strand.
TACTGGCAACAAGAAGGCAAAGCCTCTCAGCTTTCTTCTAATTCTTGAACAACACGTATCGAAATACTTTTGAAAAGACATAAGCAGCTCTGTGAATTAATCACTCTTCCGAGCTTCAGACACGACGGAAACGTAGCATCTTTTAAATGAAAGATTAATTAAAACAACGGAGAAATCGAGGGCCTGTGTATGATAAAGAAAAGCAAAAACTTGGGCAGAGATATCATTGTTACCTTTAAAGTATTTATTTTCAATATTATGTATTATATTGGTATTGATTTCTTCTATGTTTGAGGCCGAAACGAAAAATAAATTCTTTGAAGTCCAGGATTCTTACTTGAACTAGTGCAACTATTTACATTACAAACATAATTATTTAAATGTTCAACAACAACTTATTAGCATCAGTATTTTTTTTTTTTTTTTCAAATATATAAGCATCTAGTTTGAAAATTATTAAAATGTGCAGCTTTCGTCAATTTCTTTTTTGTATAGTTTCGGGCGCAAAATTATAATGAACATACGTAATATCTTCTTCCAATAGGGCATTCTTTAGTGAAATTCCTTAATGCAGAAGATATTTTACATAACTTCCCATAACTTAATTTCTATGCAATACTTCCTGTAGTATATTGCTGCAATTATTTCCAATATTCTACGATTTTGCAATACAATTACTAAATATATAACAGGGAATCAATTAAATAATTTTCATATGAAGAATAGAATTAAAAAAAAATCTGTTCTATCCAATTTGTATCTTATTTATTTAAAGGATCTTTCTACTTAATAATTTTAAGCCATATGCTCCGAATCATTGTTGATATTGGGGTCCAAAATTATGCTGTATAAACTAGAGATAAAATTAACATTGCTTTATAATGCTGAAACTAAAATTGGTTGTAGAAATCCATGCTATCTCATGAGCTTTTAGCGATAATAGCAACTCAAGATAACTTTTTTTATATATTATGTATTTATTATAATAAAATATTTCTTCAAAGCATTTGTAGGATTTTTTACCCACTATTTTAGTCATAACTATGCGTAATATTCAACAGGCACTATTAAAATGTTTTAATTTGCATTTTTTACGACCACTTTATCTTCTTAAACAGAGAGTGAATATCCGTAACACTGATTTTTATACAAGTGAGGGACATTAACGAAATTTTAGGTACTAAAGCATGAATACCGTACTAGTAATTTAAACCTATGCACATAAATTATATCCATAAATAATTTATCTTGTAATATAAATGAATTATATCAGAAATATGAGAATTTTCTTTAGGTGCTGTTCATTCCACTAGGAAAATAAACCTCATAATTAAAAAGTTGATAATTTTGACACCTAATCGCCTAGACGCCATTACATGAATTTATTTCTTATAGTCTTCAATAAAGACATTATCACTTCTTACAAATTATAATTATGTACATAATTACCGCCTGGTTTGCATATATGACCGGGTTTTATTACGCTTACAGCTATTTTACATGGTATTGTTATACATAAATATATGCCTGTTATATGCCACTTCCCAAATTATCCATCATTGACGAAGCATGGAAGATAAGTATCAGGTATACTTCAAAGCTTTAAATTTCAGACGTTTTTAAATATATGGTTTATTTTGGATTTGTAACATATCCCTACTAGGTATATATGTTTAACATGCATTATTATAATAATAGCATACTTTAATAAGGGTGAGTTTCATAATGTCACTTTAAAATTACTTTAAATTGAAGTTCCCATAAATAATACGCAGACTTTTGTTAAAGTGCTAAAGTAATTATCAAACCGGCCCTAAGATAAATTAATTAAAGTACTAATTTGGCAGTTCTTTTGCTCGAGTAACCTTGAATAAAATGTCAAATAAGATGATGTTACATATACATTACTATAACCGAACAATCCGAGAAATTTACAAAACTACACTGTTGAAAATTTTAACACTTTTTTGACTAATTTAATAGTCAGGAGAGGTCCACACTCTTTTCGTGTTATTTTGTCGAGAACTATAGAAGTTTAAACTTGACGAGCAAAGATAGTCAAGTATTGTCTATTGCTAAGGGGTTATTTTGTCCAACTGACACGTGGAATTATAAAATACTAGTCACATTTTATTTGATCTAGACTAGACAAATTTACTAGCTGTTTAACTAAATGAATGCGATCTATTGGGTGTTTTAACACAATTTTCTAAACACAACGTCTTTTAATATGCAACTCCTATTTCTTAGTGCTATAATATTCTCTCTTTAAGACGTTTTCTCAATTATAAATATGCAAAACCACTCATTCACAAGTTTTGGTTTCAACTAAACGTACCAATTTCAAAATGATTTTTTGAGAACCATTATAAAATTAAGTGAATGTTTATGCTATTTGATTCAAGTCTAAACTAATTGCGTAAATAGATGTTCCCAATACATCTTTAAGATGTTGAATTTTTTATGCCCACTGGAATTAACGTTTAATAACACGAGGTTACACTTCGCAAGTCAGTCACATGTGGTGGTTTGTTTGGATATGTTAATACGGAGAATCAAACACGAAAACAGATACACGTGCAATGCAGGTGGTGCGTATAATGCAATACTGTATTAGAATAGGTGGGGTTTCTATATTTCTATCCGAGGGAAAAATTCTGATTGGTTGACGCTTCTAAATGTCTAGAAAAATAGTCAATCCTCATATCTGAACAAAGAATTCACACGAAATTCTAGTAATTTCTGTTCTATTAAATACGCGTAGTCAACTCGTCTGGCAAAGTTTGGAAAAATCAACACTAAAATATTTGACTAGCGCAAAATTAACGGCAACACCGTAATATTTTCAACAGTGTACGATCATGTACTCGTGTACCCTTAAGTATCAATACGCTATTATAAAACAATACCTCACGATTTTGTTGTATTTCAATGTATTTCTGGAACTCCGAACCTAGTTCATATAACCTATCTCCAATAAGTTAATATTTAAGCGTTGTGCACAAAAATAATTTTACATTTGAGTTTAAATATGCAGTAAAAGTATGAAATTTGAAAAGTTAGATTTAAAATAATTAAGAAATTATAGGAGAATGACAAATTTCGATGCATTTCTAGAGGAGCTAAAACAAAGAAAAATGCTACTTTTAAATGAAATAATAATTATTTATAATTTCATGAAATAAATTTTTAATCTTCCATTAATACCATAAAAGTATCTTTCATTATGCGACATAAATGCCTTCATGGTTTCTTGGATGTTATGCGACTTAAAAATACCTATTGAACTAATATGATGAAATTTTGATATCCTGATGTCGTTGATGTGCCACTTCAACATCAAATTATGTAACAAACTTGTACTAGAGCTAGGCATAGCAAAATAGAAGTGTAATGTTACGATTTGCTTCAGCTTGATTTTGTTTCAACAAAAATCACTATTATAGATATCACATTTGGAATATAATTGCTTAAATAATTTATTTTGTAATTACCGTATCTTTCCGGCGCATATAAAGATGTGATTGTTTAACCTATGTCGGTAGAGTCCCTGGCCACAATATTAGGGCTACCTTGAAAGTGAATAATTTCAGCAAACATAGTTTGGTAATATTCAGTAAAAGTGTATAGGATTAAGTTATTTGAGAAGAAGTATTTAAACAAATACTATGTGTAGGCACGCTTATGTTGGCAAAATGTTTAGGATATCCTTAGTTACTTTATTACCAGTTCACGCCTATTGGGACAAGATTTTAACAGAAGTGATAATATAGTTCCTTCAATGTTATTATGACAATATGGTAAATATCGTTCATTTTCATATCAAGCGAAAAAAATCGTATTTTGGGCTTTATTGGGCACAAGAAACATTATTGATATGTGTAATTTTCTATTTCTGTGGATTTTTTTTTGTCTATGACAATAAATATTATTATTATTAAAATATGTATGACAGGATATAAACATAAATATAAGGATATAAAACTCCATATTTTTTCGAAGATTTTGTTTCCTGAATTGTGTTTCTGAAATCGAAATGTATTAGAAGGTATAACTTTTCTATACGCCGCCAAAATTACGCTGTTGTGTTCATTAAATTGATAAATTGCAATTAAACTGTAGAAAAAATGTGTAAACAATACAACCTTGTGGATATTAAATTATTACATTTACACATTTTAAAGTATTTTTCACGCTGCCAATAAACGACAGCTGCGCGCCCTTTACAGTCAACTTTGGTAATGCCTGGTATTGTGTGTATACTATGAGAATTGCTGGTAGAACACTTCAAAGTTCAAGCAAAGCACAATGCTTGGCAAAAACTATTTGTAAATTTTACTTTGCGTTTTGTCATATTTTTGTCGCTAATTTTAATTGACCTTACAACATAAACTTTAGTGAATCGTGTAATTTTATTATGAACGGTCGTAGCCGGTTAAGTATGGGTACCGACCCCAGGCGATTTTTGGCCGAAAATTAAGGTAGATATTTGACATTACAGAAGTGGCTTACAGCCAAATTTTCAGCTCTTCGAGTTGTTCGATCGGAACGTAAAAAAAGCAAATAGACAGTTTTTTGGAGGCTATCAGAAAAAAAAATAATAGTTCGGTTTCCGTTGATCACGTGATCAATTTTATTTTAGTTTTTGTTTTTTAGTATTTTTTTTTTTTGACAATGTAGCCGTTTTGGTACAATCACCAACATTTTTGTAAATCTTCTCTTATCATTTATTTCTTTTCTGATAGCTTCCAAAAAACTGCATATTCCTTTTTTTTTAATTCCGATTGGGCAACCCAATCGCGAAATAAAAAAAAATTCAAAAAAAAATTGCTTTTTTTTTTACTTCGAGACCGTTAAATATTCAGAGCTGAAAATTTGGCTGTAGGCCGCTTCTAGGGGGTCAAATATACGCCTCAATTTTCAGCCAAAAATCGCCTCGGCCTAGCAACCCATACTTATCTGGGTACGGCCTTCACTGAAGCCGTTTGTTTATGTAAATATGCAAAAAAAAACATCTGAATGAAGCAATATCCCTTATAGCATTAACTTAAATATTTTGCAGTTTATTATTATTTTATATTAGGTTTGGTCGTTTTGGCACTAGCGTCACGCAGCGAAACGCAGCCGTAAGCATTTCTATTCGATTTGATGACAAAACGAACAGCAATCAGAAAATGCGTCGAAAAACTTTACGTGGCGTCACGCGGCTAGATTTTCGCATTACAACGCGGAGTACCCATTGTATCTGCAAGCATATATTGTTATTTTGACTAAAATAATTGTATATTAACAAAAGAAATATTTAACAAATTTGAAGTTTTTCACTTACATTAGTTGAATAAGCACCGCTTTTTTGCTAATTTTGTTAATAATCCTGTTAAAATAACAATATTTTGCAATAAATCAAGAAAGAAAGAAGAACAAGTGAAAATAAATAGTCATAACTACGGCCCTAGATTCTATACACCATACATCCAGACGTAAGCTGCGCACTTATTATTCATACGCTAGTAAAAAATAAATAATCGTGATTCTATTTCTAGTCGCCATAAGCCAGTTGTGGTGGGTTCGTGCGGGGGTTTTTGATTTTTCAATTTCATCTGGATCGAAGGGGAAACGCGTGTCATGCGACCATATCGGATCGCCCGTCGCATTGTTCAAAGGATAATCCGTTCCCGCGCAATTTACATATGTCACTGGGATATATTGATTGATCCGTCGGCGTAACGTTCCGTAAACCTATTAGCGAGGTGTGTCGCGTTCGAATTCGTCGCGGCACCCAATAACAATGGGCACAAAAAAAAACCGCCCACCGTTTCCAAAACGAACCTCGTCGAAATTTCAATGCCCGTACCATCTATGTATTTATGTATGTATGTAGATCTATGACCATCGAGCGTATCCAGTAAAACAAAATAGAAAAGAAAACAAAAGTGCCGAACGTTATTGTTCTTAAAATCCCTAACTGTCTCGTTAGCAACTCATTAATGAAACTGTGATATAAAAGCAGAAAAAAAAAACATCTTATAACAGACGGTCGGGTCGCTTAGAATTCTTACACGCATGGAAAAATCGTTCGAATGCAAACGAATAAAAATGCCAGGGTGATGAATTCTGTGCTTTATTAAAATGCTGATTGTTATAAGTAGACAGCAGCATCCCTGAGGATGCTCTTTGCGATTGTGGACGAAACGCGCGGACGAAATCGGCTAGAAGAAGATCCAGAACGCGATTTCAGCTCGGGAGCCAAGCAGACAACGACCGCGGAAGTATATGTGTTACAGTAATATTTTTCATTTCACTGGAATATGTATTTAGATAGATAGATAAAAGCACTACAAGAACAAAAGCAGAAAACAAATGCGATGATATGTATAAAACTGAATATAAATATAAGCCAAGCGAAAATAAAAACAATGAGACTGGACAGGGAACGAGAAAGTAAGAACAGGTGATTCAATTAAAATAGAATATTATACATTTGAAGAGGTGGCCAGATTTAAGTTTTTTTCGAGGTATATAATGTTTAAAAGTACAGAGAAAAACGTGTAATTATTATACCGACCAAAATACGCACTGATAAAAAATAATAACTAAATAATTAAAAAGTAAAATATTTGGGGAAAAAACAAAAATGAAAATTAATAAGACGATAATATAACCAGTAGTACATCAAAAGAAGGAATAGCACATTCAGGTTGATGGAGAGCGAGAGAACTGTCTTCTCTCTCATTCACACTGGACGGGTTGTTCTTTCGTCGCACATAGGGGTATTTCATAAATTTAGGCGGCCAAAATTATTGCTTGGTGTTTATATACTTTAAATAGGCTTGTATGCATTTTTATAGTTGTAAGACCTCTTTGGAGTACATTGGTTGTTGATTGCTATGGTAAATAGTGATTTGGATTTAATGAAATAAATCCCTAATTACAATGTTCTTTACAGTTTACTTAATTTATTTAGTTGTCTTAAAGGATTGAAAATCAGGTAAAGGGTCAATATAGTTGACAAAAGAATTTAATTCAAATAGCAAATATAATATAAATCACTAATTAAATGTAAATTTAAGCGAAATATATGAGATGATACTAATAGTACAATGCATCTAAATAATTTGGATGTAATGAAATAAATCCTTAATTACAATATTGTTTACAGTTTACTTAATGGAATTAGTTGCCTTAAAGAAATATAAATCAAGTAAAGGGTCAATATATCGCAACGTATAAAAATACTAAAAACTTATTATCTAAGGTGATGGTTCCAAACCTCTTCGTCAAAGGTCCATTCTCCAGGTTCTGTCACTGATTCTTCAGAAGAACTTTCGTCATCAGTACTGGCCCCAGCAGGAATAAGCATTTCTATTGCTTCCTGGCTATGTGACATTGATTTCCTTTTTGGTTTTGGCCTCATACTAGTAATTAAGGGATCAGAGCTGAGCAGTAATCTATTGAGAACATCTAAATTGCACTGCTCTCTGGAGAATTTCCTGGCGAAATTCATCCGATATAAACGAAAATGCTTGTTCCGTGCCTGTGCTGCTTTTTCGGACAGTAATCCAATAGGCAACAGTGTCTTTTCTGTCACCGTTGCACTGTAGATCAATAACTAGTGTATGGTAGGGGTCATGGGATACCACGAATCTAATTCCACGTCACGTTTGGTAGTCTCATATCCATATTTAGCAAATTTCTCTAAGTCAACTTGATGACCGTTGGAAATTACCTCTAAAATTACTTTTAACGGTTTTATGAGGTCGTAGTCGACACCCGTAATTTCTGCTGCCATCTCTGAATTGGCGAAAAATCGTATACTTGTGCTTCCATCGTTTGTGTTTCCAAATCCAGCTTTGGGCACATCGATGATCAAGCCTGTTTTTTTTTCGAAATTTCGCCTATATTTCCGCCTTCTTCTTTTTAACAATTTCCGCTTTTTTATGTGCTTCTGCACACCTTTTCTTAAATTGAGATTTCAAATAAGACACACTATGTTTCACTTCCTTCAATTGCTCGTCACAATCTTCTTCTTGCGATAAAATATATCGTTCAATATAATTGAATTTTTCTTCAAAATTTCGCAAGTCTGGTTCTTGCATTACATTGAAAAGTAATCTACGGGTTACCCGCGGATCCTAAAACAAAAGAAAAACTGTATACAGGAAATCAATGTAAATCGTTTCATTTTGCATTATCTTTGTTCAGAGCCTCAAAAACCACGTTTTTACGGGAAATTACGGTCAATTTTTGTGTGCACGCTTAGTACCCATACTATTCTCTATTTTGAATCCAAAAAAACTACTGGGACGAGCCCTGAAATATAACAAAAACCTTTTGAAAGTCAAAATAAAAATCAAAATAGCGCAACTTGAATGTATAGTACTGCTAACGCGTAAAAGTGTTATTAATATTCAAAAGTTTACATAAAACTGATTAAATTAGATGTACTTAAACTGCTACATTCAAATCCATTAGAATTTTCTTCAGAACAAACACTTTTAGAATAACTGCTTTCACTCGCCGAAAACACAATTCTTACACTTCGACAACTATCGAAATTCGACTGATGCTACGGAGTGCGCTTTTGCAATTGAGTAACGGGAAGGGTTGCTCTTGTTATATACCTATTCAGGGTTGTGGGAGGATAGTTTATTTTTACCGGGCTTGAGTTTTAGCAAATCGATTTTTGGCCGCCTAAATTGAAGAAATACCCCTATGTGCGCCGGATATACTACATGCTGCAAAAACAATGACAATGACACAAGAAGAAAAAGAACTGGTAATACAAGAAAGAGAAATGTTAAAAGCAATATTGAGCCCAACAAAAATTCACCACTGTGAATACAGATGAAGAACTAATTATTAATTCTCAAAGGAGCTGGAGGGAAGTAAAACGGTTGAAACATGTGTGGATGGCCGGGAATAGAATGTCAATTTATAGATATTGTTGATCTAATCATTAAATGTTCAAATGAATGCATAAAGTTTTTAACCTAAATATTTGTCAGATTAAAATAACGTAACACATTGTTAATGTATTTAAAAAGACACATAGGTACTCTTTAAATGCTTAACTGAAACATTTCTTTTCTCAGTGTATTGCATGTATACTTTGGGACATAATTGTGTGCAAAAGGCAGGCTTTCCTGCCGTGCAGCTACTAAAGTACCTACCCTTGAATAACTTTTCGGTAATAACCAATTAACGTTAGCGACAGGGTCTCGCACGACGAATGTCAGGGACCTGTATATGAAAAACTACTCACCAGAAAAATCTAAAAATTTGAGTGTATACTAATATGGATTTGGTCTAATCAAGCAAAATATGCACGAGTCTCTAACACTTTCGGTTATGCAAGGTGTTGACATTAACTTTCTTATCTTAAATGCAACACCCTGTATATTTTTATATTTTTGAATAGTTCTTAAAATTCTAATTAAAATTTATGTAGGGATCCCTATATCTAAATTCATCTGTTTTCGAGATATTTCAATTCTTTGCAGGAAAGTGACATTTGCAACCCCTGTTGAAATTATTAGGTCTTTTAGCAGAATTGTATGAAAACCAATTAAAACTCATACCTTACGATAATGGCGCAGAATCATTCATATCATATCATATCATCGTCAGCGATAATGATCCCCATTTGACAACTAACAAAGTTTTTCAAAAAAAGCATTTGACTGTTACTTTTTAATGTACTACCATAAAAAAATACACAAAAAGATAGTGTGAATATTAATGAGATAATATTTTTTTGAGTAAGGCAATTGATATATCTAAGTGCATCGATGTAAAAGAAAAAGTTATTGTATAAATAATTTCGTTAAGCAGTTCTGAGAATGCCGCGCCCATATGAATGGAAATATGGATTGCCCTACAAAAATATGTTTCCCATGACATTACATATGCAATACAAAACACCTATTACATTTATAAATATCATATAATCAAATGAAATGAGTACGTATTAATAAAACAACTGACACATTCATGTCTTTTGAAAAAAAAAAATATGCAAGCTCCGAAATAAAGAAGAAATCATTTCAAGGATAATAATTTGACGTTAAAATCGAAAGCAATGTCAATCAAATAATAACGCTTGTATTATAGGAATAATGGAATATATTATAATTCATAAAATTTTAGCTGGTAATTATTTTTAATAACATATTAGTATTTTGAATATCATTCTACGGCCTTTCCAATATAATTGTGTGTAGTGAAATGTAGGTATCTACTATTCATTTTATATGCAAGGTAAACTTGTTCAATCACATACGTCTATACAAATGTGCTTTTAATTTATATATATTTAAATTATTATTGAATGCATGCCTAGAAAAAAATCTTTTGTTTTATTCCTCTTTTCGTTTCATTATTGGAAAACTGTAATACTGGAAATCATTAAGAAGATTCTAAATATGTGATGATGTACTACCTACCGTTTCAATTCATTATTATTAATGATCTATTTCCCATTAAATATTTGGAACTTTACTTTTAAGTGAAAAATCTGCATCTTAATACCTACCTCCAAGCGTTTTTTATGTTTTAAATGACATGAGTACCTCTTAATTGTCCGCTAATAATAATTTAAAGAATTGGTAGGATTTCTGCTTTGGTTTTTAATTATGACAGATTTGTTTTTCTAAATTTTCAGCTGGGGTTTAAGCAACTGCTTCGTTTCACCACTTTTTGTGGAAGACAAAATAACAATTGTATTACTAGTGTTGCAATATTTTTCCGCATGCCAGGACCGTATTGAGCACACAGCGCTCTTATCAGTGTAATGTAATGAAAGAAATAAAGTATGGAGTTATAAATCAATACCGAACGGATCTTTATATAAAGCGGACGTATAATTATTAAGTACGACGGACCAGCGGAAGGGAAAAAGCTCATTGATTAACATAGTGCGAGGGGGCATGATGAATTTCCCGATTTATGCAGCAACAGCTGTGAATATGGTAAATGTGGTATTTTTCAAATATAAATGATTCAAATAACGCTTGCTTCGTCACTCATTCGTCCGCCCACTCGACTCGCCTTATTTCGATCCTGGTCTGTGGAAAAAAATTCTCAATTCTAGTTATTACTAAATATAGACATACAGTAGTTCATATACTTAAAGTTGTATTATTTTTTATATAAAATTTAAAAAATAGAATGGTATATATGGTGTTCTGTTTGAAATGACCAAGTAACATGCGTTTGTTTTACTTTTGGAATGTTCTGTTCTTCGGAAAATATATATGTCGTTGCTTTTTTTGAAACCTCAGGGCGCGTATGAATTTGAAAATAAATCGGCCGAAATTAACTCTCAAGAATTTTAGTTACTCGTAAAAGGTAACTTCGAAAGTCATATTTACTATAGTTTCATCACATTCTACTGTTAATAATAGCTCCTGACAGGTATATATACACATACATTATTCGTAGTGTCAATAAAACCTAACAATCTAATCTACAGCGTATACATTGCTGAAGTTACTGCATGAGAGAACAACAAATCTGATAGTCTCGGTAGCACTTCTGTTCGTAAATATAACTTTCAAGGGTTAATCTTAACCATTTCAGGAAATCTTTTGATATGTGATGGTCTTTGAGTTCTTTCCAGCAATTTTCCAGCAAAGTTTGTTTTACTCAAGAAACTTTGCACCGCGTTTTCTCTTGGAATTCAAAAGTATAGTTATTTTAATTGGATCCAAATACATTATTAAAACACTATATTATTGGTGGTTATTCTTTCTATAATTTTTTTTCAGTTTTTCTTAATTTTGCTGCTAATCGAGTAGAAAATTATTTACTCGCTAGTTGAAAATTTATCATTTTTTTAAGAACCTAAACAAATCGTCAGCCGTTCACCCAGTAGCGAACTATTTGTGCTTTCTATATTTTTGTGGGTCTGTTTGTGGCTGCCCATTTATACTCTGATATAGTGTTGCTCTTTGTTTTTGATGTCCCATTTACACAAAAAATGCTAAAAGATATTTCGTTGAATAAATAGCAAATCGAAAATTTTTAAACTACCATCTTTTTAACATCTCTGTAATTGGTATCTAGTTGATATCCCTTGTCCCTCTGCCAACTACGCTTATTGGCATTACATTTTTAATACATGGAAGGTTAAACAGTTTCCACAACTTCTTTTAGATATAAGGATATACATATTATTAGCCGTATTTAACAGTGAAAAATCAGTAGCATTATTTTGTGCGAACCGTCCAACATGGGATCTATAGATAGGAATTAGTATTAGTAAATGTTGTATGGAACAAATCTTTGCATCAATTTTGAAAATTCAAAATTCAATTAGAATAAGTTTTAAGTAAATATCGATGTTTTCAAGCGAAATCTTTTGAAAGGCTTTGGATGTTGGTCAAAGAGCTTTGAAAAACACACAAAAAGAAACAAATGGTGGTGAATTATAATAAAATTACTCCATATTTGCCTTAGGAAATCTTTCAAATAGCTTTTGAATTTCTTGGTTTTTTTAATCACTTATATAGGAAATTTTATTAATGAGTAACTTATGTCTTTGAATTTTGGTGAAAAAGATAATTAAACAAAAGCTTCCAGAAACACAAACATGAAAAGGTAAATTACAGCAAATATTATTTATATTGGCCTTAAGAAATCTTTAGACTGCTTTTTGAAAGTTTTGGACTTCCGTCAAAACCATGATAAATAGTTTTAAACTTTTAAGAGACACTAATTAAAATAAATGACGGCAGTTTTTTGGCAAATTTGATTAGTTTTCTAAAAATCATTTAAAAATCTTTGAGTCATGGTGAAAGAGTGGAAAAAAATAACATTATATCAAAGAAAAGCTTTCAAAAACGAAACAAAAGAACAAATGATAGTGAATTAGAGCAAATATTATTCTCACATTTATTTTAGTAAATCCTTCCAATGATGTTTGGAGGTTTGAAATTTTTGTCATGGTTGTACCAAATATTCTCAAATTTTCAACGAACACTAATGGGAGGAGTTTGAAGCGAATTGTATTAATGTTGTTCCTAAAAAACAATCATGTTGAGATCTTTGGATGTTGGTGCGAAAGTGTAAGAAGACTCATATCAAACAAAAGCTTTTAAAAACACACAGATGAATAGATTAGAGCAAATGTTATTCATATTTGCCTTTGAAATTTCTTAGAATCCTTAAAATGACGTTTGAAGGTTTTAAATTTTTTTAAAGATCTAAGTCAAAATTACAAATATTTTTCAATTCTTCAAATAGGTCTCATTTGTTTTAAGTAATAAAAATATTTGGAAAGCTTTTGGTCTGGGTGAAAATGTGGACGAAGAGATAGTATAAAAAAAAAATTTCCAAGACAACACAAAGAACAAATGAAGGTGAATTAAAGTAAATATTATTCCATTTTTTCCTTAGGAAATCTACAATCACTTTTGAAAGTTTCGGAATTTTATTAACATTACGACAAATATTCTTAAATGTTTAACAAATACTAAGTATAATAAAAGAAGCAGTATAAAGCGAAATCTACTAAAATAATAATAATAAATTCCTATAAAAACTGCTTAAAAGCAGAAAGACCTCATACCAATCTAGAGTTTCAAAAAATGTAAAATAAGCAAATGTTGGATAAAAGCAAATATTATCTATATTCGCCCTTAAAAATCCTTAAAATGACTTACACTTATGTGAAAACTGTAACAAATATTTTCGAATCTCTGATTAATACTAATTATTAAAAATGTGTGAGTTTGAAATAAGTTTTGTCAATGCTTTCCGTAGTAAATATGCCTTAGAAGTTTTAGATTTCTTTTTTAAATTCATAAAAAAGTTTTTATGATATATGTGTCTTCTGCTGAAAGTACGTTTTGGGTCAGAATCATGTGAGAAAACCCTCTGTACCCACAAAATTTTGGGTGTAACGGTCAACAAATAATCTTAAGTAAATAAAATAAATTAATAGGAATGATTTAGAGCAGGCATGGCGAACCTGTGACCCGCCGGTCACATAGTGACAAGCGACGCAAATTTTAGCGACACCCTAGGCGACCAAATTGTTTTAACATCAATCTAATTCAACTTTTCAAATTTTGATTTTCTTTCGTCGGACTGAGAGGTCTATAACCTAATTAATTTATACTAGAGTTAATTTTTTTTTAAATAATTATCGTGTGAAATTTATTTTTCTGCTTTTTGCCAAATTTCAATTTCTTGTGTAAGTGGTTATATTTGCGTAAGATTTTCGCTAGACTCGATAATTAAACGTATCCAAGAATTGCCGTTAAGTAGGACTATGGTAAATGATAAAATTTTGTCACTGAACAAAGATGTTCTCGGTCAACTTTCAATCGATTTAAGAAATACAGAAATGTATATAGAATACATTTCTGTATTTCTTAAATTCATTGGACGAAAGAGTTATTGTCAGATATATTTCTGGACATATGATGATGGAAGAATTGATGACATTAGAGGAAGAACTGTTGAACGGCAATAATCAAATTTATTGGAGGAAGTGGATGCTCAGTATTCGGGTGTTGATTATATTCAATAACGTTCCTGGCAAACTCGAGGTCCAGTTGGAACGTTCGTTAGTGTTAAAGGAGATTAGGAGGTTAGGTTACTTTCAGAAGAAAAGGCTAAAGTTTTCCAGAATTCAGAAATTTGAATTGGTTGAATGGCCCCATGTTGTTTTGTGATATATTATAGAAATTTTAACTAGCTAAATACAAAACTTCAAGACCGTGGTCAAATCGCCTTACCAGAGTACAAAATTACCAGAGCATTTGTAACAAAGTTAGACATATTATTCAAATGACTTAGTTCTTGGAAAATTGAAGTATTCCCATCATTAAAAGAACATATTTCTAAACTCATTCTATTTTGCGAGCAATGTCGAAAACGAAACAGTGACAGTAAACAGAAAAAAATATATACGAATAGGTATATTTAAACAAAGATTAAAAATATAATTTCAACTGTGTAAAAATGATAAAAGATTCACTTATTTAAAAGTGGTTTAATACCAATTTAAACAGATAATACTAACACAATTCTATCTAAAACAACAACACTTATTTTAACGTCAACTTCTGTTGAATATTTTTCCCCTTCTTCCGCTTCTCATGTTGGCGCGGAAATTCCCTATTCCATTTTTATTAAATATATCGATTAAAAAGTTAGCAAGAGCTCTTTTGACAATAGCTGTGTTCGCAGAGGAATCATAAACTAGTCACAGCCAATCAAATACTGTGAAATCAGTCAGAAAACTGTTTCGGTTTTCTGAGCCAATCGAATCGCGTCTGACTAGTTTGTGATTTCTCTGCGAACACAGCTAATGTTTGGATCAATCTATGTTTATGAACAGTTGTTTACGACAGTGAAATTTGTTAAAGAATAGAAATCATCTCGGCATCCACTTGTACGCTGCGTACAAACGATTAAATTTGCAAATGTCGAACCAGATACAAATAAGTTATCCTCCGAAAGACAACAGCAAGTGCCACATTAACCCGTTTATATGCACTCATTTAAGTATCTAGCCCACAATATCTTTATGTAATGTGTTAAATTTGATCATTTAATACATACTAATAACTATGTAACTAACTATACTTATTTTCTTCCTGATGATAGCTTTAGATAAACCATAATAAAAAGTTCAATTTGTTACTGTCTTATATATTGTAATTTTTTTGAATATCTGGTGTTCTAAAAGCCTAAAAAAAATTAAGTGACACGCAGTGTTAATTTCTACCGTTTCAAGATATTTTTTGACACACATTCGAAAAAGGTTCGCCATCCCTGATTTAGAGAGTTTTCGAACCTCATTTCTTTTTGCATTTCCTAAGGATTGTCATGAAAAACGTGCAAATTCTACCCAAAGAAGGCGTGCTCTTCATACAGTTTCTCTCACTTTCTTGCATAGTTTGCACATGTTTGGGAATATAATCCTAAAAATATATTGCCATTTCATTCTTTTTTTTAACTGTTAAAATTACTCCAAAAAATATCACTGCCATACATAAAGGTGACCAGATATATGTATCTGAGAAGAGTTTATTTTTATTCTTACTTACTTATCTCAAGATAATCTAAAATCATAAATTTTAAATCAAATCGAGTCAAAACGCGCACCACGAATCCAGAATCGTTCTATTGCCCTTTACCCATTTCAAAGCGATAAAAAGACAGAGAGGAGCGCTGCTTCAACAACGGCATAAAATATACGGCAATCTCTTTGTTGCGTTTATGTTACGTACGCATCGGAGTACGGCTACGCAGTTGTGTAGTTAATACACCAGCGGGAACATTACGCAACAATGACACGAGATAACATATGTACATATGTATCGTCCCGCCCAAGGGCCCGGCCCCTGCAGTTAACACACAAAGGACCCCCTTCGGCCAATCTCGGCCAGGGGCCGCAGCTGACTGTTCACACTTAGTCCCCGTCTCGGTGTCACATTCCGGTAACGTTTTACATGCTATATGGTCTGGCATACTAATCGTGACGCGGTTCGTATACGAAATTGAATCGGCCGACGGTCGTCGATTTTCAGTTTTCACCAGGCCCAGGACGTCACCCTCGACGCGGGAAAATGGTTTTCGTGAGTGCACGCTATATACCACTACAACGGGTAATGCGTCTTGGAGCGATAGAATATTGAGTATACGTATCGAAATCCTATGCATTTATGTATTAGGCGTGAATAAATAACACCTATTTTGATGAATTAGTTTTAGAAATGCATGGTCATTTTCTCATTAAAACTTTTGTACGCTGTAGAAAACATTTTTAAAGCACATACAGAAGATTACGCATGATAATATTTGTACAAATGCTATTGGTGTGGATTCTGAAAATTAACAATTTCCTAAAAATGGATTTGTATATCTGCTATCGTGGTTAAGAAAAAAGTGGATGGTTATGATGGCATGAAGTACATAATCGAAAGCACTTTGAACCAGTATAAGAAACATGCATGTAAATAGTCTTTGAAATCTAGCTATGTAATTAAAATTTGTTAAGTACAGACTCTTTCAACATGAATTACATCTAGATGGTGATGAATTTCTCCTATAAATTATGATACTCTGCTTTCTTGAAATGGGGATATAGATCAAATAGTATATAGGGGAGGGTGGGGCAAGATGGGGCCACGAGGCATGATGGGGACATCGTCTTATCTACAAAACGGCAGTAAGCATCTGTCAAATAATAGCAGTCCTAATATTGACAAGTGCTGTTTTATGTTTGTTGTAATGTAGGAACTTTACTAGTCGTACACTGTTGAAAATTTTAACACTTTTTTGACTAATTTAATAGTCAGGAGAGGTCCACACTGTTTTCGTGTTATTTTGTCGAGAACTATAGAAGTTTAAATTTGACGAACAAAGATAGTCAAGTGTTGTCTATTGCTAAGGGGTTATTTTGTCCAACTAACACGTGGAATTATGATATACTTCTAGTCACATTTTATTTGATCTAGACTAGACAAATTTACTAGCTGTTTAACTAAATGAATGCGATCTATTGGATGATTTAACACCCGTTTTCTAAACACAACTTCTTTTTAATATGCAACTCCTATTTCTTAGTGTTTATACATTCTCTCTTTAAGACGTTTTCTCAATTATAAATAACAGAACCACTCATTCAAAGTTCTGATTTCAACTAAACGTACTAATTTTAAAATGATTTTTTGAGAACCATTATAAAATTAATGAATGTTTATGCATTTGATTCAAATCTGAACTAATTACGTAAATTGTTGTTCCAGTACATCTTTAAGATGTTGAAATTTTTATGCCCACTGGAATTAACGTTTAATAAACAAGGTTACACTTTGCAGGTGAGTCACATTTGGTGGTTTTTTTGGATATGTTAATACGCAGAAACAACTCGAAAACAGATACACGTGCAATGCAGGTGGTGCGTATATATGCAATCTGTATTAGATTAGGTGGGTTTCTGTATTTCTATCCGAGGGAAAAATTGATTGGTTGATGCTTCTGAATGTCTAGAGAAAAATAGTATATCCCATATCTGAACCAAAGAGTGCACCCACATTCTAGTAATTTCTGTTTACTAAACACAGTAGTCAATCGTCTGGCAAAGTTTGTAAAAATCAACACTAAAATATTTGACTAGCGCAAAATTAACGCCAACACCGTATTATTTTCAACAGTGTAATAACAAGGTTATTGCTGTTTGTGCGTGAACTTCGAAAGCTAAGTAAATTATTTACAACTACACTTTGTTGTGCTTATAATGACATGCTGATTGCATGTATTTTCTATAAGTGTGTTTTTGTTTATTTCAAATATTTAATATGTTATTATAAACATAACCAGAAAATGTCCCAAAGAGGCAAGATGGGGCTATTGGTATGGGGCAACATGGGGACATAATTATCTCATTCTTCAGTCTGGTCCGTTATGCCTGGATATACCATTATGCTTTCTCGAAGATATAATGCCTATTTCTCATGTTAGGAATAAAGTACAGGTTCAATCAAAGCGTAGCAAGGGAAAGACAACAATCCTTACAAGCACTACGTATAAAAATCTGCTACAAGAAAATAGAAGTCTGGAGAATCCCTAATGCAACTAGAAGTGCTGAGGGAGAGTTAAAGGAAAAAAAATGACAAAGAAGAAAACAGAAGAGATCAAGAAGCGGAATTTTGTAAGGAAGCAAAGAGATAGATTTTTAGAAAACGAATAAGAATAATCAAGTTCTTCTGTTGAAGAAGATGACGCTCAAAGGAGAAGTATTGATACAATGCCATGGGTGGTGAGGTTGGGTACATGGAGGCTGTGCGAATAACGTGGATGAGTTCGTCTTCTATTGTCTCAATTGTGAAGATTAAGTTTAATATTCTTATCGTTATTGTATTTTTTTTTATTTTAAGTAGTTCCGCTTTAAAGAGTTTAAGCTTTGTTCCTGCATGTTTTTAAGAATATTTTAAGAATCTATTTTTTTACCTATTACCTAGATTTATGGTACGACCCATTCTTAACTGGAACACCATCTTGCCCTCACGGTGGGGCAAGATGGTGTATTTACACATTTCTTTTCAAAATTTTCTCACATCAAGGGTACCCATCGAAAAATTGTAAATTCATCCATCAGCAGATAAATGTTTAAAGATTACAACAAGCGTACTTAGAACCTTGTATATCAATTTGCAATCCTGATGCAGCGTTCTCAAGCCCCACCTTCCCTAGGTTATCCACCTGTCACTGTTAAAATTTATCGTCGAACGATGTGTGATGAAATAAATAACAAATACAATTGGATTATTAATTTATAAGATAACTTTAAAGATGGGATATTAATCAAACAACTAAGATAAATAGCTTATTTGTACAAATTTTATTTAGTTATAATTTACAACAAGTGTTTAAAATGGTCACAATTCTATTGAGTGCATAATGCAATACGACGTTTCATGTCAAAAATATTCTGCGATACATTTATGATATTTCATTACATTTATTTGTAATTGTATTCATCAGATCATTTAAGTTATTAATTCTTGTCTTATATACTTCATTTTTTAGCAATGCGAAAATAAAAAATCTAATTACTTCGTTAGATTGTTCGATTAGAGGTCTGGTGATCGCGCTGGACAAACACCTCTGCTTATAACTCGATTAGGGAAGTATTGTTCTAATTGCGCTAAATTTTCACGAGTTGTATGTGCAGTAGCCCCATCTTGCTAGAAGAAACCCCCATTGAATTCTTTCTGTTGCAATTAATTTAAAAATGGTATAATAACTGTCCAACTTTAACAGGATGCAAAGGAACTTCAATGTGATTGTTTGGATTATTTATAGAGTATCTTCTGTAATTTTATTTATTTACAAACCCGCTTAATAAATGAAAGCGTGCTTCATCAGTAAAAAGAACTTAGATCAATAATTTCGTTATTATTTAAATTTTCTTGAAAGAAATTTTAATCATTTATCCTACTAGCGAGATCTCTAGGTATGATCTGACAAACAACTGATACTTTGTATAGATACATTATGCAAACGACGCTTCAAAATTCTATGAACGGTACTAGAAGATACATTCGTTTGAAGTGATAAACGACGAACTGATGAATGTGGGTTTTCGCCAACAAAAACTTCTCCACTACTATAGGCGAAGATGATGTTATAAAGCGGTACTATATCCATAACTTTATTAGAAAACTGGGAGCGAAACTGTCGCTTACATTCAGTATAGAATATAGTAATATAGAAGAAATATGCTTCAACAATAAAAAAAATTTCTTGCAACGTGTACATTATTTAATAGTATTAAGTTAAAGACTGTCAGGAAAAATTATATTGGTACCAGAATTGTTACTCACAGAATGACAAATGTCAAAATGACATTAGAAATATAATTATTTATTATAAAAGGTAAGCGACTTATTATTATATGCAAGTACTAGTTACTCAGAACCTACTAATATGTAATTCATTTTAAAACAATTTCTATTTAACATCTTAATTAAAGAGGGTGCTACGTACATCAAATTGTTTTCTCTTTTATCGAAACTATTTCCTTAATTGCTAAAACTATATCACATTGTATGACAGGTATGTACGAATGAATTCTGAAAGAAGGCAAAACAACAAAATCTCGACGAGGTACGTGCTTTAATAATCAGAGGAGTGAACGATGCTGGTTCATAACAAGGTTCAGATAGTTTTTTTTAGTTTTCTTGATGACTATTGCGTTTATTAATTAAGTATAATTAGGAAGCATTTGTTTTACCTATTTCAACCATTGAATATACTTAATTATGGATGTAAGATCATCACAAGATTATTTTAGATATCCGTACTATGTTAATAATTCACCACCAATTCAGACCATTAAAGAGTATGCAATATTCATTTATAAATACGTACTACCTTACTACCATGCTGTAATCTACCCAATTCTTTAGCAGGCATGCATGCAGAGATTACTACTACTAGTACTAGTACTAGTACTTATGTATGTCCATTTACAACTTGATAGAAAGATGACGATTCGGTGTCAACTGTTTAATTCATATAATTAATTTACAGTTGCATGAAAGCGTTTGCTTAAGTCCAACTTTATTGCATCTGAAATGAAGCTACAAAGTGATAAAGTTTTCTTTGATTAAGTTGTAATTTGATTAGATGATATAATTTAGTACTATTTGGTTTTATCATTTTAACGGATTTTCTCTCCTTAGTACTTAGAAACAATTTTGGCTGCACTGATAATGCACTGAGAAAGATTGATTGAACTTTATTGTTGTATTTTAGTCATACTATAGTTTCTTTATAAATAGACCTAATTGTTATCTTTTTATTATTTTTTAACTGAAGAGAAACTTAGGCCATGGCTCACAATCTCGACTATATTTAATGTAGGCAGCTAGTTTAGGATTAAGCTCCCATCCTCAAATGAGAGATATAAAATATCATTAGGAAAAGTCAGAAAAATAAAATATGACATCTATAATTGTGACATATACTAAAGTTTTCTTTTTAATTTTACTATCTACCTTTTATTCAATCCTAGCCATTCCGGATGACCTACTTTTTCATTGTGATCTCAATCGCTTAAACATAATTGCGCCCAACAAGTACAAAAACATACATTGTTTTATTATACAGTTCATTCTATACTTCTAACAAGTTAATATTCGTTTTTAGCAATTATTTGTCGAATTAAAATTACTAATAACTAAATACTTAAATCACAGTACAGGTAGTTGAATTGACATTTGATGTTTTTGATTATTGATAGAAACGTCGCTTTCCACCCAATAGATGGAAGTGGATGGAAGTGAGCACTTTCAACCCAAGAGAACCACTTTTCATCAAGTAATGATGTATTTTCTAAACTTATGCAGATTAAAAATAGTCATATTACTATTACGATTGCGAATAAAAGTCATTTATATGATACCTGACATACATATATGTAATACTAGGCGAACGCAAAAATAAAAAAAAAATTATTGGCGAAAACAGTTGTGACGTCTTAAGACATAATTTGAAATTTATCTTTTTTAAATTGATTTTACTCATAAATATAAAACCCAAATGTTGAATTGTTTTAGGTATTCGTCATCGTAAAACACAAAAATAAAGTATAGTACGTCGTTTTTTGTATAACTGAAAGGACCCGATCCTATTCACATATTATCCTTTTGAATAATTCTATGTAATTATTTTTTCTATTCCTGGAGACGTAAGTAATTACATATAGGAATCGCCAGTTAAACACTTAAAGCTAAAGACTAACCACAAAATTAATTAAATTAGCTGACGTTGCGTTCATCAGTATTAAATATTTTACACTATATTGCGCCGTTATTAGTAAAAAGTCTTTATATAATATAGTTAATCTAATAACATACTTTTTTGTGAACTACGATTGGAAAAGTAAATAGATAGAATAAATAGCTACGATACCTAAGTATTAAGGAAACTAAAATAATGCTGTGGAAGCTAAAATTAGTTTTGCAAAATCAGTAAATTTAGAATATCCTGAAAAGAAGAATAACTAGTTCTTTTTTATATAATTTACGTTAATATTCTAGGTACATAGATGTCTACGAGTAAAATACTCTCGAGAAATAAGTTAATTAAGTCTGCATGATTTTCAACACTTGTAATTCCTTAGCGTCAATCATCGAACATCATCATCGCATTTTCTATTAGATGCGCTTTAACTTAAAAATAAAGGAAAAAGTGAAAGGCGAAGATGGGGAAAAAGAATGAAAGAGTTTCTGTAAGCCTATATATGTATGTATACGTATAGCATTTGCCTACGAGAGAACATTCCGAGAAATCCAAATAACCATTCAGCATTGTGCGCCTGTCCTTCTCTATTATTAAAGAGTTAACTTATGAAGTTGGCCACTCGAACGCTGAACATGTCATCTGAAGATTTTCATTCTTCGCGTGTGACAGGGCGAAAAAAGTTCACATTGTTATCCGATTCCCAGCCGTCGCTGTGATGTTTGTATTTGCTTAATAGATTTCTTTCCCTCAAAACGTCTTTCATTGATTTAATCGATTATCGTAAAAGAAAATACATTTGAATTACATATCATTGTTTACGTTTTCCTATGTGCGGAATGTCTCGATACAAAAGAGTAAGTAAATAAAATAATTACATTTATACATTACTACATACGTAATATACTATGTTATAATGTTAAATTAAAATTTTCTTATAAGTATTCGTTTTAGATATTAATCACGTAAGTTTTTTTTTTATATAATTTATACTGAATAATTACAAAAAGTTGCACGTTTCTTCAATCTTGTAGGTTTTAACATTTTGATAATGACAATAAATATCAAAATGTCGATAAATTGTGCTTGAAACAATGAATTCACTACTTGCCTGATATTTGATTTATATTTATCCAACCCCAACAATGAATTAAAATTAACATATAGAAATGAACGAAAAGAATATCATAACTATCATAACTTAAGGTATAAACATGCAAATGAGATACATCTGTAAGCTGAATAATCTATATACATACTCTGCATTTTTGAATTCAAAATTTGTTTAGGATATTTTAATCAGTAAGTCTCCGTTGAAAATCGGTACCTATACTGGGTGAGTTTTTTATCTTCAGACAACGGAATATCTCTAAAACACTGCATCAACACTGCTCACTGAATGGTGCCGAACTCGATAAAAAAATGTAAGTAAATAAATAAATCCTTATTCTTCGCTGTTATAAAATTTATTTATGTTTCGGTATAATGGTATAATGGAATGATAGGCTTTTTTTCTTTTAATTGTATCTTTCCTTCTAAGTGTTGTGTTTTTTTTTCTTTGTTCTGAGAAATGGTAATTATTTAGCCATAAAATACTAGCGATTATGCTTTTGTTCAGGGCTCAACGATACAAGATTTCTGAAGACATCGCTTATATCTTAGAAAATATACAAACGGAAGATGAAGTGGATAAAGGGGAAGATACCGATTTTCAGGAAAATTTCATGGAAGATGACGATTCCAATTATCCGCACTTCGAGCAAGAATCGATTGAAAGGAAAAACTGAACAGTGACACAGATATTGATTTGAAATCTGACAAAGAAGATAATTCTGGAGGTGAAGAAGAAGGACCGAGAGATGAAGAAACAATTTGGGCAAGTAAACCCATTGTTGCATCCTCCACAACGAAGTGCAAAAATATAATAAAAACTCTTTCTGGCTCCAAAAGGCAAGCTCGACAATGCAAAACACAATTGAAGTGTTTTTTACAAATTATCACGCCTGACATGATTGTCCATATTGTAATTTATACTAATATATGTGTTAGCTAGAGATTATAGGCGAACAACAAAGGCAAAACTTCTAGCCTTATTTGGTGCTCTGTATTTAGTTGCAATAAAAAGAGGAAATCGGGCAGACTGTTCTGAATTTTTACTACTAATCGACAAAATCGATTTAGATTCCTGCTAAGGTCCCTAAAGTTTGATAACATAAATACCAGGACAGAACGCAATGCTAACGATAAACTGGCTGCAATCCGCGAAATACTAGCTTCTTTCACCGCCAACAGTCAAAAATCGTTCAGTTTAGGAGAGCGCGCTACCATTGATGATGCTACTTATTCATCCAATACCTGCCCCAAAAACCTGCCAAATATGGATAAAAAATATATGCTTTGTGTGATGCGTGTATGTTTTACACTTACGACTTAGAGGTGTATTGCGGCAAACAAAATCCCAAACGTGTTGTCTAACAAACCGTTTGATCTTGTGGTAAGATTGGCAGCCAGCACAAAAGGAACAATTACAATAATTATTTCACAAGTTATCCTTTGGCAGAATACTTGGTGAGCAATAGTAATACTTTTTTGGAAACTATAATTAGAGACAAAGAGAAAATTCCTCCTGAATTCGTAAATATAAGAACAAAATGCAGTTGCGGATGACTATATGTCAAGAAGACAAAAGTTTGATATCTTTGACAACTAAAAAGAAAAAGCTGTTGTAGTACTGTCTACCCTGCACGTTTCTGATACAGTTGACGACGCAACTAAAAAACGTGGATTACAATAAATCGCGGATTACAATTTTACGAAGATTGGCGTCGATGCGGTGGACCTCATTTAGTACCTCAAAAACAACACAAACATGGCCTTTGGCTATATTTTACCAGTTACTTGATTTGGCAGGAATAAATTCATTGAGACTATTTTAATTTAACACTTCTCACGTAAATGTTGTCAGAACAAGAGAGTATCTATACGAGTTAGCGATGGTCTTGATAAATGATCTCCCAAAAGATTTGAAACTATTCTTGACATCGTCTAACGAAGAGCTAGCTAGAGCAGTGCTGCTAATCAGCCAGCCCAGGCAATAAGGAAAAATACATATAAAGGTGCTCGCGTTCCGATCCAGCGTATACTGAAAACTACGGTTGTCGATATTAAGGAAAGGAGGTGTAAGGCAACATTGAGAGTAAATTATGTAAAGTATCTGAGTTTTATCAAAAAGTTGCTTGACTAGAATTTACAGCGAAAACGTGCAAACTTGTAGGATTAGGAGAAACAAAGCACTAATGAAATATAATGATATATATTTATTTTTCAGTAATGCTTCCAAAGCACTGAAAGTATCGAATGTGTATATAGACAAAAAAATAAACAAACAAAACAATATAAAGTTCAGTTTATGATATGCCAATTATTGGTACTACCATGTTTCATTTACTTGATTGCGTTTGTTTTTGAATTCAACTGTTATTCAACTTTGGCCAACTGTTTGAAATGGCCATGAATGACAGAATAATTATTTTTTTAAAAAATCCTGCCAATTTAATTCCACGAGTAACCAACATGGCTTCATAAGTGGGAAAAGCACTGAGACTGCTTTATTTGACACTCTATGCGAAGTTAATAGAGGTATAGATTATGGCAAATACACAGTTGGTGTGTTTTTAGATCTAGCTAAGGCTTTTGATTGTATAAATCATATAATTTTATTATTTAAATTAAACCAAATTGGTATTAGAGGTATAGCCAATCAGTGGTTTCAGTCGTATTTAACTGATCGCACTCAACGAGTGAAATTACGCGATACTATTTCGAAATCTATTAGTGTCAATATTGGCGTACCGCAGGGATCGGTCCTTGGGCCTACTCTCTTTTTGATTTATTTTAGCGACCTGCATGTTCTCTCATTACAAAATTCAAAATTAGTTACTTATGCTGACGATGTTAGTATTATTGTTACAGGAGACTCCATAAATGGTACAATTGCTAACGTAAATAACATTGCCACTTCAGTAGAGGATTGGATGGTTGTTAATAAGCTTATATTGAATCGAGAGAAGTCTTGATATATTTTGTTTTTCACCAGTTCGTTGGGATCAATCGGATGTACATCGGATGAAAAGCTTAAGTATCTTTCACTCGGCAGATTCTATTAAATGTTAGGTATCAGAATAGATCCTATGCTGAAATGGTCACATCATGTTGACAATCTTTGTTTCAAATTGTCTAAAGTTTGTTATGCCCTCAACACTTTGAGAACATCATGTAATTATGAACCCCCTGAAAGTTTTTTATTGTTCAAACTTTCAATCATTATTACGGTATGGAATCATTCATTGGGGTTTATGTTCGGATTCTCAGCGAATTTTCGTTTTACAGAAAAGAGCATTAAGGATTTTGTGTAACCTTCCTTATCGTCAAAGTTGTAAGATTTATTTCAAAATTCATAAGCTATTAACATTTTTTAATATTTACATATACGAGTGCTTATGTGCTTTGTTTTTCTTTATTGGAATAAGTTTAATATAAACAAGTCTAATCACAAATATAATACCCGACAAGAAAATTATTTACTTCCTCCGAAACATTCATCTTCAAAATTTCAACGCAATTTAGAATTTATTGGTTGCAAATTATTTAAACATTTGCCTTTATCAATAACGAAAATTGAAAATTTTTATTCATTTAAAAGATTAGTAAAAAAATTATTACTTCATATAAATTGTTACAGTTTGAATGATTTCTTTATCCATTCGATTGAAACCTGTGATTAAGCATTTTCATTTCTATTTATCATTTTTTTTCTCACGACTTATTTCTTTCATGCTTATATTTTTTTTCTTTTTATATTCACGTTTCTGAAATAAATATTATTAAGCCTTAGCTTCCAGTCAGGAAAGTTTAGAGAACTTTATATTTGACATTGATAACCCGATCGAATTAAAATAAACAGTGTTTAATTTAATAGTAATCTAAGTAGAGTGAAATGAATGCCACGCCAACCATCATAAATAGCTGAAATTTACATTTAACTCTCTCTTTTCCACTGAAATTTATGTGAATATGTTAATTTCAACAAACGGTATATGCGTATAGAACCTATAATATTTGATAAAGTATCTCATACATACACCAATACATCATCCAAATAGGCTCTCCGAAGAAACAAAAACCCAATTACTTCCATCGTATTCAAACTTTACGGTAGAAATTTATCTAACGTTCCGGATACAATATTGGATTCCAGTAAAGTGGTGCTCGCATAACAAGCAACGCTAATATTTCACTGATTAATAGGTGTACCGCAGGGTCGAGCGCTCTCTCGCTGTCTGTCTCGCGTAGATGTCGAATCGCCGCGTGTGTGTTTGTGCCTGATGTGCGTATGCATACGTATGATATTGGTGGCATGGCCCGCCACGATCTGCCGACACATTTTTCACGCTTTCTGCTGTCTCGGAAGGTGCGGTAATTTATGGCGAAGCGGTGCGATAGTGGACCGTGGAACGATGGGGGGCTCACCTAGCGGGGTATCCACACTTAACCGGAGAGTAGCCCCGGGATCACGAGGGGGCCATTCACACCACCCGCTCTCAGTTATGAGTATATTACAACTTGTTTATGTTTGTGTTACTACGGCTCCGGTCTGTAATTAACTGAATATTTCCATCGTTCGTGGACGTTTGGTGGATTTAAGGTTGTTCTGGCAGCGTCCGGCTAGCCTTTCTGCGATGAGGTGGACAGATGGTGGTAATAACATTGTTTCTTTCGTATGCAAATAGAACAGCACGCGAAGATGGTTTGCTTTTTCTTAAAAACGAAAGCACATTCCTAGTATATAAATGTAGATGCGTGGTGAAGCAAGTAGGTGTTTATCACATGATCTTCACAAATTCTCGCAAGCTTAAGGTTACAGCAGTAATGCCATTTCTGTTAGAGATATGCATGTAAATAATTTTGCTATCATGCAGTCAATTAACTCAAATCTTTGAAACATCAAAAAATATCTACACAACTTCAAGATGTTTAGTTTACTTATTGGAACTTTTAGCATATAAATAGTATATAGATATCAAACTTTTTTTAAACCTGTCATAAGTAGAGTTTGTTGTAGGAAGCACTGTCAATAAAAAAAAAACGAATGCACTTACAATACATTAAATTTGTTACTATACTATTGAATAGAATCCTTCGCAACAGGTTATGGCTTATGGCCCCAGGTAAAAGTGAATAAACAGCTTAGAGACATCACAAAGTACAGTAACAATGAACAAATTAAACGATAATAATTGGAAAGTATGGAAGTTTAAAATAAAAATCATTCTAATGACTTGTTTGATAAAACTTAAAAAATTGCTGCAGTAAATTACTGTAGTAAAATAATTTAGTTACTATACTAATGTTATATTTTATGGTTAAGTAGGAGTACGGCTGTACAACGTTAAGATCACGGAGACGACAACAACTATTGGGTTTCAACAGCCTGACGAGACACAAGGAGAAATAAAAGACTCTATTTTCCAGTCGCTAAGCTTTCGCATTATTAATAAGGCTTCTTCAGAGTACATCTACAACATCAAGGAAACATGAGTGCTAATAACAACATCATCTAATTATGTACCTAAATCTAAAAACTTTACAGATTGAGTCTGGTAGCTACATTGTTGGAAAAAGTTCTGAAGTTGTATGGTCATAACCTACGATCAGCATGCCTTCCTCTTTTTTTATATTTATAAGTATTGAAAGTAACTAAGTTACGATGTTAAAAGACACTTATCTAAGTATCAATATAAAGATCTTTCAAATTACTTTGCAATTCAAATGTTAGGCCAAAACTAACAATGTTCGGAGACACGAGACGCGTGCCTTCTTAAGATAAAATTTGATGAATATATTATACAAAGTTACTTTGTTTGCATGTCACAACGGACCCGAACAATTAATGGTCGAAAATTATATTTTATTTACTATAATTTTTACTAAAGTAATTTCGGATGTCATTATCCAATCAATTTATATTTACGCATTATTTGTTTCCGTATACCTTTAAGATGAGCAAGCAAAATCTAAAGAAAGTTAGCTTCTTAAGGAAGAAACACTGTTGGGAAAATTTTAGGCTAGTTTGTCTCAAAATGATAAGCAAAAAGGTGAGAGGAAGTTAGGCAGTTTGCAATTTCAATAGGGCTTATATAATCTGTGCCCTATCATTTTCATTGCCCATTACAGGTGGAGTTAGCCAGTTTTCAGTAGGCATATTGAAACTCCAATTAACACACATTCGTCGAATGGTCTTCATGCTTGCTGTAAACGATTGCAGAATGTGCAATAATAATTATGTTATTTAGGCCACAAACTAACATTATGTTTAAAGAGTGGTTTCCAAAACGATCAACAAATGCCGGTTCAAGTTCTCTAGGAGTATCAATATTTATCAAAGTAGCATCCAAAAGCATGGCTCTAAATACTAATGGCATTCCAGCAATTCGACTGAAACGGAAGGCAAGATCGTCAACATCATTGGGCTAAATAACAACTTCATTGAATAATATTGCATGACTTCTATCCTTGCTCGAATTACACTACGCACTAACTTTCGATACGCCATGCATATCACCAATTGCATGATATTGTAAATGGGTTCCAAACTAGTGCAATGCTATTTCAAGTTGTTATTTGGCTGTTAACGCCTTGTATCTTCTAGTGGAGTGGCTTAAATGATGTTCACTTCTAGCTAATAACTACTGGAATTGTTCATAATACATACAAAATCTTTTATTAAATCCATAAGTTCTCGCTGTGTACTTATAATTTACTGTGTTTCTCTTCTCACCATAATTCCTTCGTTTTCATATTTACCTGAACTTGGCCAGATTTTTAAAAGTAGTATCTAAGAATAATAATTACGTAACTGTTTTGTTAAAATTACTTTGAGTATGACTTGAGTAAAAATTGTGAGTTTTTAAGGTTCAAGTAATTTACTGCAGTAAATTTTTAAGTTTTGTGAAGTAACTCCCAGAAGTTTAAACATTAAAAATGGTTTTGGATCTTGAAAGATGCAAAAAGACAAGAAGCATTTGTTGCACTTTATGACAGGAAATTGATGTGGGCATGCTTTAGCTAAATTAGCAGTTTTACAGTTTCAAATTTGGAAATAAGGATATTAACAGCATTGTGACCTAAATAATTAATTTGTGCGTAAAAATGATAGCTAAACTAACACAGCGAAGTTTTGTGATGTTTCGTAGGGTTTGGCACTATCAGTACAAACAGTTTTAAATACTTGTGTTTAAGACAGAAAGTAACAATTAAAAATGATATTTTAGGGGCGGTAGAAAATACTTTTTTCGTTTAAAAAGCTCTATAAAGTCTTGCTAGTTTCTTTAATGTTTAAAGTTATCAAACCACATTTCTTTTCACTTAAGAAACATTAATGCCAGCTGACTATCATTCAATTTTCTATTATATTTACAGCTATTTTTGAACACAATTAAATAAATTCTTGAGGATGTTTTTAACAAAGACATAACTTCATACTTTTTTTTTGCAGTATTAACAGGCAATTTCAGATTTTATCTTTTGGACTTAGATTATCTACTACAGAATGCCTGCATCAAATTTCGGAGAACCGATTGTAGGTAGACTAAAATTTATGTAGAATATTTGATACTTGATTAGATTTATTTGTTTTGTTTTACTAAATTTACACTACTATTTCTTATTGCTAGAGGTAGAGCGTTAACCGTAAGCACATAAATGTTTAGCCGCTGTGCCCGGTTAAATAACCATGAGCGGTTAACCGGTTAAAATCTATAACCCCACTATTAATTACTGTAATTATTCTTTGGAGCCGATCTCGTTATAATGCTAACTTGTCTATCAGACTTGACAACTTCAAACAATTTTTATGTGAGGAAGCAAAATCTTCAACACTAAAAATGATAACATGTTTTCCAATGCTTGCCTAATCTGGAAGAGCTGATGAAATCAGGCAAAATAAATGAATATTGCTTTAAATGAAACATGTCGAATAATCACTGGATATCTGACAGCAGCACCTTCACCGACACGTTTCATAAGACTACGTCGTGCTGCTCTTCTTTACAACCACCATCAAGCTTAGATTCCGCAGGAATTCCTTGAAATGAAGAGCTTCAGTTGACCAACCTCTATATTAATAGAGGTAGTCAACTCTATCGTTTCAAAAAATTTCTGCAGAAAAAAGATCTTGGATACAATCTTGTTTAGGGCCAATTGAAAGAACCATAACAATATCAAACAGAAGTTGCTCCAGTCAAAACGAATAGGATTAACAATAAGTTTAAATTAAACAAAGTCTACTCCACAATTACTAATTCGATAATTGTCGAGCAGATTTTATTTAATTTAATCTGTTGTTAATAGAAATTCACACCGCATTGTTCAGAGACCAAATAAAATTTAGTAGAGTCAAATTAATTCTCGGGATGCTCTTTGGGACTGAACGAAAATCAAAATACAGTCTAGCTGCTTCTATGAATTGTGACTTTGGAAGACTAGGTTATTGGCGGCGTCGGACACGATATTTCTTGCATTTAATTTGAATAACCATCCATATCTTGAAAATAGTGAATAGAAAATTCGCATGCAAAAGTGAAAGCTTTAAAACCTAAAATTAACTCCGTAAACGCTATGTAAAATCATTCTACCAATCTTTGGTGGAACACCTGTAGATATAGCTAGATATATAGATGTCAAAATTTACATATTTATTAGTAAATATACAACATACATATACAGAGGCACAAATAAAGCTATCTCACTTACCTCAATCTGGAACTCCCTAGGAAACACAAGTTAAAACATTCTTCTTCGCTCTTACTTATACTCGCCTTCTTCGATTTACCGTATGAGTAAGGAAGAAGAAGTCCCGCTATTAATCTCGCATGTTATCAATGTTATCTTCTGTAATTGGCCTCGTGATAGTTACAAATCGAATCCATACGTTACGAGCAGTTCGAATAATGAGAAACTATTCTCTAAATTAATATATCTGCTTGTGAGTATGTGTACGATATATCTTACACAACAACCAAATTTATATAACACACTCATACTTGCACGTTCATACTTTAATTCTGAAACTCATACAATTACATATTTTTTAAATTAAATAAGCATAGATAAGTCGTGTTATATATTAAACTTAGCAGAAACTGTTTTTCTTTGTTATTGTGAAGTAGTGGAAAATGATAGAGTTGTGATATTGTAAAACAAACTTTACGTATTTCTTTTTCTAGAGATATCCTATCTTTCTTCGTGATTTTGTTATGTGGGTACAGTGTACGGTACTATAGATAAGGTCAGGAAAATTCAAGTCCACTCTTTTGGTAATCTTTCTACACCACTTTCCTCCATGTAAGTTTTCGGTAACATTTGCTTCTGCATTCTTAATGTTCTGAATATTTTTCTCTTGTAGCGACATCTGACTAAAGTCTGCGGTAACTCTACAGCATCCAGCTCTGTTTCATACAGCTATTCCAATATCCTAGTTCTCTGTATAAACCTTTATAGGCTGATTTTTCAATTCTCTGAGTTCATTCTCGGCTTGTCAGTAATTTCCCATCTTCCTGTATCGAAAACTTCGCAGTCACATATGAAATGGTATGTACTTTTATCATTCTATTACACAATCTGATGCACTGGGGTCTTCCAGTGATGGTTTAAAGTTTATATGTTCCTGGTAGGAAAATTTGGATAATTTATAAAATGAGCTTTGAATACATGATACAATTGTCCGTAAATGGTAATTAGGTTTGTGAAGATTAGGTAGTCCATATAATTT
Source organism: Protaetia brevitarsis (assembly GCA_004143645.1). Lineage (NCBI taxonomy): Eukaryota > Metazoa > Arthropoda > Insecta > Coleoptera > Scarabaeidae > Protaetia > Protaetia brevitarsis. Next base: position 1,807,379 of record RXPK01000158.1, read on the forward strand.
TGCAGGCAAAGCGTTATGTATTTTAAGTTTTTGGGCTAGCTTTGGGGATACAAGATTTTTTTTTATTTCTAGTTTGTAATAATGTTATTATTTTGTTTTTTATATTGATTGGTTGGATCAAATTTAAGTATAGTGTATGTTTTGTCATCCAGTAGAATATCTTAAGATTTTGGTTTGATCGTCTATTGCAAGTATGGGCAACCTTTGACATGTTGTGGGCCAAATTTTAGTGTGCAAATAGGTTCGCGGGCCGCGTTTAAAAGTAGAGTTTTAAAGTAGTGTTCATAATTTTTAGCGATAGATATCAGACATGAAATAATACGACAATGTTATTATAATGCAATTTATTAAAATAAGAAAATTAAATGAAAAAAAAAAAAAAATAGGTACAACATTATAATTAAATCGTGATAAATATTTTTTTTAATTGGGTTCTTCAAAATGTCTCGCGGGCCGGATCAAATCTTACAGCGGGCCGGATCCAGCCCGCGGGTCGGTTGTTGCCCACATATGGTCTATTGTATTAGGAATAACTATTTTATTGATTTTGTTAGGTTATTTTTTTATGTTATAATTTAGATTGTATTTCTTCGGCGATGTTATTTTTATTGTTTTTGTGGTTTGAAATGAAGTTGCAAAGTTAATGTATTGAAATTGTGAATTCCAAAATGTCTGAAACTAAGAAGACATGTCGGCAGTACAACATTGAGTATTTGAAATATAGATTTACGCAATCTCCAACAAACAAATTATTACCTAAGTATTTTCAAATGAAGCCATTCTAGGCCTTCTGGGCTCCAAGAGCATTTGAATAAAATATGTGCTGATAAAAAGGACAAAGATTTATCCTGTTTTCAAGGACTTGAAATATTTAAAATACTATAGCAAATCTTTTTGCATCGTGTTCTAAACAAGAAGATGATGGACTACGAGCTTCATATAATATTTCATTATTAATCGCAAAAGCGGGAAAACCACGCACAATTGGTGAGGAATTAATTATGCCGGCAGTCAAAGAGGTAATCGAAACTGTTCTTCACCATAAGACGCCATCAGATATCAAGAAACTTCCTTTGAGTAATAAAATACAGTGCAAAGAAGAATCGATGAAATGACTAAAGACGTTGAACTATCATTATGTGATTACTTAAAGACAAATTTCGCAACATTCAACTCGATGAATCAACTTTACCAAATAACGAAGCACTACTCTTGGCTTACGTCCGATTCATAAAAGAAGAAAAAAATGTCAAGAGTTATTATTTGCAAAAAAATTAAAAACCGATACAAAGGGAGAAGTTATATTTAATACCATGCACGTTTTTTTTTTCAAGGGAAAGAAATTCCTATTCGAAATATTTTGTCAGTTGCTACTACGTCAGGCACTCCAGTAATGACGGTGCGTCATAAGGGTTTCATTGCGCATTTAAAACAAGCAGTACCAAATGCACTCGCTGTACATTGTGTTTTTCATCGTCAGCACTTGGTTGCAAAGAGTCTTAATGAACGCCTGCATACGTCGCTCCATTACGTTATTAGAATAGTCAACAAGATAAGAGGCAATTCATTAAATGACAGATTATTTGGGCAACTTTGTAGTGAAAATGATGAAGATTATAATCGCTTGCTGCTGCACACAGAAGTACGATGGCTGTCGAAAGGTATTTGTCTTAATCGTTTTTTCAATCTGTTTGAATCAGTACAAGACTTATTTGAAAACAGAGACGATGAGCTGCGCGGAAACTTGATTGCGTCAAAAAATGACATCGCTTATTTGACAGACCTTTTTAAAATATTTAATAACGTTAATTTACAATTGCAAGGTGATGAGTTGAATTTAATAAAAAACAAAAACGCCATAGCTGCTTTTGTGGGAAAACCTCTTCTATTCAAACGAAATCTAGGAAGAGGTGAATACAACCACTTTTCGGTAGTCCATAAAAAGTTGGGAACATATGGGTTAGTTAGACCAACGTAATATATGTCCAATACGCCATATGCGGTCTCAAAACGAGTGGTATCTCCGCTATAATTTTAAGATATTCCGGATTGTATTTCATATTTCTTGGTTACGCACTCTGTCTCCTAAGGAAAATCTGCAATTACTCTTTAGGTACATATCTCTATTGTTCTAGCCAATTATTTTGTTTTACTCGTTCGACTTCAGCTTCATACATTATGGCTTATTGCAGTACACTTTATATCTCCTGTTTATTTCCAAATGCTGCATCTCTACTGATATTACATTCAAGCACGTGTGATTTACAAACAATTAAGTAGCTTTATAGCGTTCTATTTCACCACTGATTCATAGCCTGGATCATTCTCTGAAATGATTTATTTTGTTTCTAAACCTATACTGTATTGTTACAAGTACAGATTCCTATTGCTTGCCTTTACCTTCCTCTCTCAATTTCCCTGTTTCGCAGCTCGAGGTTTATGGTATGGCTTATTCTTCATAAAACGATTATTAATTACCGTAATAATTATCAACCGCTCTGGTGGTCCCATAAACGTTCTTAATTCATACTCTTTTGTATGACGTGATGCTGCGTCGAAGGTCGTAATGGCGCGCAGTTCAAGAGATACCACGCAAAATCGTTTCTTCAGCCTGATGGGTTTCTGGTCGCGACGATAGCACTGGAATATGCTAGTTAACTTCAGGACAATGCCGGTCGGTGAAATGTCGATCTTCTGTGTACTGGAGCGCTTACGAGGTGAGAACTAATATCTCCTATGATGGACGCTGGGAAAGAAATATCGAGGATTAATTATCGCAGCATTTTGTTCTGCCTCGGGTAGGATTAATTAAATTTGTATGATTAATTGATATTTTGAAGAACAATGCCGGACACAGACGCGTTCATATCTCAGTTATAATTAGGAACATAATTCAATTTCCTGCATGTTTACAAAGGTGTTGTAAGTTAGCTTTTGGAAATTGGAATTTTAACTGGAGAAATATTAAAATGCTATTTATGGCACAATAACAACTTATACGGAATACATAAATATTACTAGTTAAGTTTTTCGAATGTAAACTTTTATTCTTAAATCTGCATTCTCTTTACAGATACCTACCTAAATCGAATCAAAAACTTGTATATTATTAGACTTTTACTCGATTAAATATTAAATTTAGGGCCCAAATAAAGCAGAAATAAAATCCATATTTGACTCTGTATGAGAATATAGGGAACGAGAAATCAAACAAAGATCTAGTTTTTCACATGTTCTTTAATAATACATGACCGGTTTCGCTCTATTCGAGCATCATCAGGCCAGAATTTAAAAGCAGTTAAGAATGGTCAAGGTTTAAAATTAAAATAAAATTAGATAATGCAAAGTAGATCGTCAAACGGTTCTTTACATAAGTTCGACTATCTACTTTGTACTCTCTAATTTTATTGTAATTTTAAGCTTTGACCATCCTTACTGCTTTTAAATTCTGGCCTGAAGATGCTCGAATAGAGCGAAACCAGTCGTGTGTTATTAAGGATTTTTGTGACGAACTAGTCTTTTGTTTGATTTCTTTTTCCTTAAAGTAGAAATATTTATTTTGTCGACGTATATAAAAACATATCGTCGAATACTTGTGGGTGACAAATATTCCGACCTTAGCCAAACTATTCTGAACACTTCTTGGTTAGCACTCAATATACAAGGACGTCAACCTTCTTCTTCTTGGAATTTTAAATTTGCATTTGCTGTTCTTAACACCATGCCATTCTTTGCAGCTGATATACGTTGCTTAAGTTGGTTTTCAGTCCATAGAACCCTCTTGGTTGAAATTTTGTTTAAAGCCTGAAACAAAGTAACCATAAATCTAGGTTCAAATTGTTCTGTTCCAAATAAGGCCTACCCGGGCCTTTAAGGTGGTATCTTAGACGGTAGTAAGCAGTAAGTAGGCCAGTAAACAGTTTTAATTCCGGCTTACCTAGGCTAATCAGGCCTTTGTTGATATTTAGCAGATAGTTGACCAACCTTTTTTCTACGACTTGTTTGAAGTTTAGTTTCAGAGACATAGCATTTTGCTGTGCTACTTACTATTGTTTGAATTTCCATTTGATTTGGGGTTTGGAAAAGAGCTGGCTGGTGAGCCCTTGTTTGCTTATCTTCATTATGAGAGTGCTTCGGCACCCAAACCAGAGTAAGCCTGTTTGTCACAGCCAGTCGCATTACTCTTGGCAACGATTTATGCAATTATAAATACTGGTATTATTATCTTTTTTGCTGCATGTTTTTCTGCACGCAGAAGTTTGAAATCATTAAATATCTAACAAACTATTATCAACTGCGAAGAGATTTAATAAACAATAAAGAGCTACAGAAAGTATGTACATATAAATCACTGAAAATACCCATAATATTGTATAAAGAATTCTTTATGAAAATGTTTTAAAAAATACCGCTATCAAAACAAGCATTTTTAAAATGATATACGAGTGATGTAACAAATTAGGATAGAACATTAAACTCTGTTTCCCATAGCAAAATTAAGCAAATGTTATAAATTTAGCAATTAAGCTCACTTAAGCTTTATCATTAAAATTTACTTCAACAAATATTTTAAAGCAAAAACCTTAGGTCCATTTAAAACACAGCAATTAATGTCATTTCCGCCTACTTCGTGGCACGATTATTATTATCCTACACAAACTTTAATCAAGGGTAATCAACTTTCTCAAGTCATATACTATTGTTTCTAATATAATAACGGATATTCATGACTGCGCAGATTTAAGAAGATACGGAATAGTTTAAGGAATTTGGGTTGATCTTAGTCTCACGAATGCAGCATTCCGCATTTAAATAGATGTAGGCGGTTAACTAAAATTGGTGTGCTATGAATTTCCTGGTAATTTACTTTTACATGAATTGCTTCATTTGATTATTATTAAAAAATGTATATACAGGGTGAGTTTTTTATCTTGAGACAACTGAATATCTCTAAAACACTGCATCAAATCAAAAAAAGATCTGAATAAGATTTGTTATAATGTAGGGGGTTCACTGAATGGTGCCGAACTCGATCCCCCACCTCAACCCCCCAGAGTGGGAGGGGGGACAACTTTGAAATATTAAATGGGAATCCGCATTTTGTATTGCAGATTCGGATTCTACGCAATCAAGTATGTAGTTTTTGTTTGAGACTCTTTTTCGATTCGTAACAGATTGCGCTGTAATCGCACAACTTGATTGTGAACGTCTAGAAAAAATACACAAAAAGAGAAACAAGCAAACATGATTTTGTAGTAAAAGATAGTAATAGGAGGTAAAATAGTAATAATAACCAAACAGATCAAAACCCAATCAGCAGCAAGTTTTGAGCAACGATACTTTCTACTTACTAGTACCGCCGTAGCTTTCTGATGGAGGCGATATTAGATTTCTTGGATCGTGGTCAACATCCAGCGGGGACGTTTTGTGATCTTCATTGTATTGACCACTCACTACTAATTAAGAAACTCGAATATAGTATCAGGGAGATTGTTACCTATTGGTTTGCATCTTTTCTTTCCGATAGGACGCAATTTATTAGAATTTATTTTAAATCAAATCATAATGTTAAATCAGTTCACTCAGTCCACTTACCTGTTAAGATGTAGGCTCCGCAGGGTTCGAACCTTAGCTCTATACTTCAGCATCTCTTAGTGATTTCGAATCAACTTAGGAGCAATCTAAAATTGCTCTACTTCTCGTGCTGAATGAATGAACATCAAAATTTAGGCTAAATTTATTGCTATTATTATGCCTGCGATGCAACGAATTATTCGTTTTTGAGCAAGAGAAACATCATGCGCATACGGCAAAGAAACCCAAAACACAATGTCGTACGACGTTCTGGTGAAAACCTGACAGTAATAAAATGTCACCAAGCAGCTGTGAAATCAATACTGTCTTAAGATTCCGGATCTGATAGCACGACGTATTCACACTATGTACTAACTGCCGCCAATGATTGTACCAGTTAAGTGTTCGTTCAAATGCACCCCAAGCAAGTTAGCAGAAGTTTCGCGTTTTATATAATAAGTTGCCAGTTAAGGTAATATTCACATCAAAATTCATCCTCGATTGGGAAATGTGGAAGGAAGGTAAAAAAATTTTTTGAAGCGTGAATGTGCAGTTTATTACGTTGAAACCATTCACACAGCTCGACCAGAAGAACATTTGCGCCATCACGAATCTGCCTAGGATCGATACCAGAGACTGCAGCACTGGTGTCGTCGGCACATAAAAACAAAGAAAAGTCAATGAATTCCACTATGTCATTAATAAAAATGTAAAAACAGTACTGGCCCAGAACCGAACTCTGAGGTACTTCAAACACATCGGCAGAATAGACGAATAGAAATACTTGTTGACATTTCCTGATGTAAAAGAACTTTAACATAATGCGCATGGTCAGGACAGAAATGCGCAACAACCTTCCTCACGCCATAATCTCGAGCTTTCCATCAATTTTCCATGGTCAATGCAGTTAAAAGCCTGTGTTGAGTCATAGAACATCCCCGTTGGACACTCACCAGCGTCTAACACAATTAACAACTTCGTTCAGAAATGAATGAACAGCAGTAAGAGTTGAGTGCCCTCACCTAAAGCCATGTTGACTATCCGACACTATATTATTTTAAATGATTTAGCAACCTGTCAAGTATATTCAGCGTATTCGAATACCTTTGAAAAACTAGAACTTAGAGCAATAGGGCGATAATTTTCGATATTGTGTTTATAATTCTTTTTATGAATTGGATTGATAACCGATGTTTTCAAGATTTTAGGAAAAGCTCCATAGCAAAAAGATAAGTTAATGAGTTCCGTTAGGAGTTGAGCCAACAAAGGGGCAACATAACGAAGCAAATTGCAGGGGATAATGTCCGAACCGACGCTATGCGTATTCTTTAGACGATAGATTGTTAAGAATATCATTCTCTGAAAATGGTAATGCGCATATTGACTTAAAATTAGTAGTGCGTGGAAAAGTACCACTGATTAGATGTTATGTTGGACACTATGTTACATACTGGATTCGTTTATAAAGAACTGATTAAATTGCTCTGCTACGGCAGTATGGCACTAGTATGCTAGCGCTGTTAGTAAAATTTTTCACTTACCCAGTATCGGGTTCACTGATGAGAGTGAATGCCGACTGTGCGTGTAAAAGACGAGAAGACAGTTAGCATATTTTCTGCCACTGCCTTGCCACTAGAAGAATTACGCTGTTGAAAATTTTAACACTTTTTTGACTACTTTAATAGTCAGGAGAGGTCCACACCCTTTTCGTGTTATTTTGTCGAGAACTATATGAGTTTAAATTTGACGAGCAAAGATAGTCAAGTATTGTCTATTGCTAAGGGGTTATTTTGTCCAACTGACATGTGAAATTATAAAATACTTCTAGTCACATTTTATTTGATCTAGACTAGACAAATTTACTAGCTATTTAACTAAATGAATGCGGTCTATTGGGTGATTTAATACCGTTTTTTAAACACGACGTCTTTTCAATATGGTTATTGCTTACCTGTTTCTGGATATTTTTTCAGGTATAAGTGGACAAATCGACAATTATTTACAGTCACAGTTTACAATGTATCTAGGTATATGTATTGCCCTTGAAGCTAATTTAATGCGGAATTTTATATGATTTTAACAACTCTTTTATTTCTTAGTGCTATAATATTCTCTCCTTAAGACGTTTTCTCGATTATAAATATGCAGAACCATACTCATTCAAAAGTTTTGATTTCAACTAAACGTGCCAATTTTAAAATGATTTTTTTGAGAACCATTATAAAATTAAGTGAATGTTTATGCTATTTGACTCAAATCTGAACTAATTACGTAAATAGATGTTCCCAATACATCTTTAAGATGTATGCCCACTGAAATTAACGTTTAATAACACAGGGTTACACTTTGTAGGTCAGAACACGTTTGGTGGTTTGTTTAGATATGTTAATACGCAGAAACAAATCCGAAAACAGATACACGTGCAATGCACGTGGTGCGTATAATGCAATACCGTATTAGATTAGGTGGGGTTTCGATATTTCTATCCGAGGGAAAGATTTTAATTGATTGACGCTTCTGAATGTCTAGAAAAATAGTAAATGCTCATATCTGAACAAAGAATTCATACGAAATTCTAGTAATTTCTGTTCTATTAAATACAAGTAGTCAACGACGTCTGGCAAAGTTTGTAAAAATCAACACTAAAATATTTGACTAGCGCAAAATTAACGCCAACACCGATAATATTTTCAATATAGTAGGCAAACTCTGAGAAAATTGACCCTTCCGTCTTCCAAACAATTCAACAGGATAGTGAGCTATTTTAAGGATCCGAACTTGTTGGATGCACTTTAAAACAACTGCCGCTATACAGGGTGTATCCGATATAGAGGTAAATATAATAATATGTAGCAGCTGTAATCATTTACGATCAAAAAGTCTTAATGCACAGGGGGTCTATCTGTAACGAGAAAAAAAATATTTTGTAAATGCCGTGGGCTAGAGCCGCACCTGTGCCCAACCTAAATGCTGTCCCGAGTATACCCCCACATACCACTATCATTCAGCCATTACCGCTGTTAGTTTTGTGTGGATCGCCGCTTGGAGTGCAAGCCACTTCGAACATTTTATTTAAATTCTTCCCGTCTCGAAAAAACGATCCTTTTCAGGACCATCATGATTTCATATAAAGAAAATCGAAGCTTGATGCATCGGCAAAAGCACGGGAATGTATAGATTCATTTTCGCGCGTTATCATAGTAAAAAGGCGTGTTTGCAAATTTTCTGTATCTACATTTATTTCTGTGTAATTGGATTCAATTCATTTTGCGTTATTGAATTAAATAAATCCAAAAGAAATAACTCAGAATCGTGTGGAACCGTTTATTAACAATTAACTCTCGATTCGACAAAGCGAAAGAAAAATATTTACTTTTTTTGTAACTATTGAAGTCGCATATCCGGTGAAACTCGAACGTCTTATCAGGATATTAAAAATAATACTTTGTAGACTTACGTAGAATGCTCTTAATAAATAAGGAATGTTTATTTTATAAAAAGAAGAAATTTAAAATGCCTCAGTTTTTCTATTTTTACAAGGGCCTTTATTTATTCAGAATGACGTTAAATGAACTTACGGCATACCATTAAGAATAATACTGAATGAGTGCAATGTATTTATACATAATACCACGTTTAGCGGGTGCTTAACATGATGTTTCCTTGCATCAGGCCCGGACTAAAGAATTTTTGGCTCTAAATTTTACTTTTTTTTAATTTTTTAATGATGAAATCCGGTTTCGGCGGGTTTGTGCTTTATATGTCGTGTAGTTAACACCCAAGTAAAATTTACTTTTTTATTTGATACACCCTGTACAATAGATCCTGGTGGTCTCAGTGGACGAGACAATTAATCGAAGCATTTGGATGCTATCTCTTAATAAACTAAAATTACCTAGTCGAATTTTGGTGCAGTTTAACAAATGAATGTCCTTTAGCGTTTACAATGACAAATATGTGTCGGCAAAAAATAAATACGGCAGCTAATTTCATGACGAACCCGACATGAGAATTCAACTTTCATAAATAATATTAATTAAATATGTGTTCTAGAGAATTACTCATCGTATTAAAAAACTGAATGTAAAATTTCTCTTCGAATACATTATTTTATTGACGCAAGTCAGAACACCACGATAAAAGTGGACACTGAACAGGGTTGCAAAAAGATTCAAAAGTGCTGCATTAGACAATTTACAATAAAGATATGCAATGCTTATTTCCATTATCTATGAGTGTCTTTGCAGTACACAACACTCTATGCGATGTTCCGTCTACTAGCTGAGAACACCTGCTGAGATTTAGTAATTCGTCAGTCTTCATATAGTTTTTTAATAAAGGTATTTCCGTGATTATCCCTAGCTGTACTGTTCCAGTATTGCTTTTATTTGCTTTCCCAATGGGATCTCATGTTTTATTGATTCCAACATTCCTGATCATGGAACAACCCTGTGTTAATTCTCTTGCGTGATCAACTTATCAATTACATATGCATTTTTTCCAAATAGAAAAGACATCATTTATAACTGAACATAACGGCTAGCCGACAACTGTGAAAATTGCCGTTTCGATATCCAGTGCCCATCAGCCGACATAAAACGAAACGTGCCTGGAAAACAATCAGAGCAATCACCTGCTAATGAGCGGGCCTAGCGCACGTTTTCAATTGACCCACGTCGAGGTGTATCAATGTGTTTTAAATATCATTTGTATTCCCTACTTCCAGTCGAGTTACCTTCTTGTGCGCAAGGAGATACTATCTTTTACCACGGGCCCCGACCATCGGACACTTCTTGATCGCCCCGATCACAATAATACGGCGATTGTTTGATGAAGCACGTCGGCACGCACACTCGATGCAACAAGTGAAGACCTCCGAACCACCCAAGCGGCGAACTGTGACCTCTGCAGAAGTCCCGCGCCGGATATTATCCGAAATATCTGCCGAATATTACGAGTAACCGACAAAAACAAAGAGTGAAAGTCGAGAAAGAGAGAGCTGGATATTACCTTAACCGTAATCAACGCTGTGAGGATAATAATTGCGAGAACAGCCGGAGGCGTGCGCTGGTGCATTAACCTGTCGGCGGGGGCGCTGTACAGAGGTTAGAGTGTTAATTAACTAATTTATAACTGAACCGGTGCGATCTTCCATGTTTGAAATTGCTTTTACTTGTGCTCTGCGAGTATGGTAGTGCAGTTGATGTCTCCGTAAATACTATTACTGCTTGCTATTTTGCACCTTCTAACATGAATATGTAGATCAAGTTAATATTTTGCTCGAGATTTTCAGAGTGGCGTAAATTAGATTTTAGATGAATTTATATGGAAATTTCCTCGTAGAACTTCTATTTATTCGTTATGCTATATTCATCCTGCTCATACTGCAAGTAATCGTGGTAAATTTACATCTCGTCTTAATGATTTAGATTCACCGCGACTTTTAGCTTTATCTTGTTGAAACTATTTTTATGGTATTTTCTGTAGGCAAGTATAGTACATCCACGCACAGTGGGACAAAATTACAAAAAGCTGGCCAAAATACCCTCAACCCAACATTATAATATCACATTTTTAGGTACGTAGTTTATTAATTCAATGTTGTGGGAACCTTTATCTATCCCTAACACTGACCAATATTCTTACCCGTTTACGCATACGGTCAATATAGATCCCATTTTTAACATTATCAGATCGAAGCGAATATTTTAATCGTACGTATACCAGTAAATGTTTGCTTTTGTTACAAATTTGGGATTTTAATCACAGTTTCAGTATGGATCCGGTTCTTCACGGTAAGTAGTTCATATTTTAAGCTTACTTTCAATTATTACATTTTATTGGGTATGTTTGAGTATATTCTTCTTAGCGTACTCTCTATCCATTAAAATGAAAATAATACATACATACAACACAGTTATAAAAATAGACCTAGTTAGACCCGCCCTAATTTTTATTTTAGAAGAGAGACAATATATTAAAGTATTTGTACAAAAAAAATTGGCTGCGCATCGCTGCGCCTTTTTGAAATATTTGCAATTAAAGTCAGTTGCTAAAAAGTAACAAAAATAGCGATTATCACATTACACCTTTTTTTCCAAATAATTTAATTGATTTTCGAGTTTTCCAGCACTTATGTATTAATATTATAGGGAGAATAATCTTAATATTATTGAAATTATTCATTTTTTGGGTGATTAATAAAGGAAATCTAAAAACAGCTAATTGAAGCAAATATTTATTTTTGTAAATTACAATTTCTTTTTCACTAACATTTCGACTGTCAACAGTCGTTTTCAAAAAAAAGACTATTGGCAGTCGAAATGTCATTTGAAAATTAAATTTGAATTTACGAAAGTAAATATCAGTTCAAATTAGCTGCATTTAGGTTCTCTTTAAAATAATTTTACTTCTGGTTGTGATTAGACGATATAGTAATTATTGTAAATGTGTATTATCGTGGTCTAAATTTTATTTTTATTTATATATTTCTATTAAGGACAAAAAGATGGACTGACTAGGATGAGCATTTTGAAATATGGCAAGAAAAACTAAATTTCAATTCAACTGTGAAATGTGAACACGTCGCCAACGTTACTTTCAACCAACTGGATGTTCAGAACTTGTCAGAAATTATTAAAAGAGATATACGGCACGATATATATCGACTGTGTAGCAAAATTACGGAAGGCTGGAGAGATTACCCTCCAGATGCCAGTTTTCATATAAGTCCAACATATTTGAATATAACGTATCCGCCATATTGGATTCGCCATTTTTTTTTTAAATTTGACAGCTGCTCCGTAATCAATCACCTCGAAAACCGTAGTATACCAAGTTTTGTTAGAATCCTAATCCATTTTAGGTTTTGGCCAGCTTTTCGGTATTTTGTCCCACTGTGCCACGCCAAGGCGTAGTTTGGTTTAAATGTTAAGCAGAGTCCACACTATTCTGGTAAGTGTTCAAGTTTGGTTACATACAGCAGAAATTTTGCTTGGGGAGCCAAGTATTTTTGGCTTTGATTGAAAAGAACGGAGACAATAGATAGCATCAATCATAGCTAGAATCCAGGATCTTTAATACAGCCTTTTAGAAACGGAAAAAATAAAAATCTTATTGGCGTTTCAAAAGAGGTTGTCAAAATTTGTTTTGACAATTTGGGATATGTCAAATGTCATCTAGCAAGTGAACTTATACCCGATCGAAATAGCAAATATTCATAGTTCTTCCTTCCTTAAGGACTCCTTAATATATTTTTTTTGTTTCATAGAAGATATTTTTCATTTAAGGTTACCTTAGGTAAGGAAAATCTTAAGGTAGCTCCGTAGGTACCTCGAAAGCACGTATAAATTACAATGATTAAATTGAAATTTGCCGCCTAAGCTGGACACAATATGGCGGTTAATTCCTGTACTTTATACATATGAAGGGTGCACGGGAATAACGATCAAAGTCCATATTCATACATTAAGAGATAAATGAATTTTAAAGTTTGACACTTAAAGGTTTAACACGAAACTACATTATAACAACTTTGATTTCTACGGACTACGACCGTTTTTGAAATAATTTGAACGCGCATTATTATAATACTCAGAATTTCCTACAAAATGGCACCCTTATCTCATTTTCACAAAAAATGGACTTTGATCGTTATTCCCGTGGACCCTTCATATATCTAATGACTTTATTTTACACAGGCACAGAAAGTCATCTAACAGACACTCAATAGTACTTCCAATCGGTTGAATAACTATAAAGATATATATAAACAGGGCCTTTATACTATTAGAAAAACTGCATCGTTATGGAGTCAGAGGTGTGGCGTATGATTGGCTCAAGTCGTACCTCTCAAACCGCCAGCAAATAACAAAACTAAATACAGTTAATGAAGATGTATATTCCAACATTACAACCACTCACGTCGGCGTGCCGCGAGGGAGGGTGCTCGGCCCACTTCTGTTTATTATATTTTTAAACGATCTATTTCTCTTTTAATGAAATGAAGTCTACTGCTTTGTGGGTTGGAGCCATGCACTGTCCAGGAATATATGAATTACACAATCTAATATGTAGTAATTAATATCTTTTTTTCCGACTGATGCCTGTTTCTTGTTATTATGTATAAGCAGTTTTTTTTTTGTGTTTACATCTAGAACAGAAATAAAGAATTTGAATTGAATTGAATTGAAATTTAAGTTTAGCTGGGCACCCTACTGAGCGCACATTCTGGCCCTTAACACAACTCCATAGTACCCTTTCTTACGAAAGTGTCGTAAAAAAACGGTTCTTTCTAGATTTATTATTTGATGATTTAGATTTATTCCTCGAATTTAGCGTAAAATAATTGTAATTGTTTTAATCCAATGAATATTGACTTTTTACAATTATTCGCCACCAAAATGTGGAAATTCGTTTTACATCACACCTTGCATGTAATTCAACGACCTGAAACTACTTAATATTTTATGCATTCCAATTTTCAAGTTCGAAAAGATCCATATCCGAACGGTTAAGTCAACTAACTTTATGGGCATTATGTATATTTATGCGCCTTCATGTTTAATGGTTAAATGTAAAAGGCATCCAATAAGATACTAAAGCGCATTTACATAACATTGACATAATTCATTTTATATGAGGCAAGAACTACATAGATTATTTGCGCGATCCCACATGCGAGATTTGTCGCAATGATAATTTAAAATAATGGCGGAGTAATAATCTGAATATCAGTCATCACGTTAGACGGCGGAATCCCCTGTATCACATTCATATATATAACTAGGGATTACTTATATAAATCTTTTACACATTGCTTATGCTAGAAACGTTATTTTCACAGCAAAACGACTGTACAGAGAAATGCGCTAAGAATAATAGAGAGGAAGTTCTAATGAATAGGGTAAAATAACGTTTCGCGTCGCAATAAAACTTAAACCAACTAAAGAAGAAGCCGCTTTATACGAATTTAAATGTTATATATGGAAAGTGCATATTATTTATCGTTTGTTCCATTATTTCGTTTTTCGTGTTTTTTTTATAACATCTCGTCTTTCTTTAAAGGGGTTTAATTAGTATCTTGAAAACGACTGGTTTTGATTTAGAATGGTTTCTTTCAGGAAATCCTCTCTCACTGCCACAAACACTAACGGGTGGTATAAATTTTGACGTTTAAAACAGCATTTCAACAAGTTTCTTTACTTCCACTACCTTTCTTACGTTTACTATATTTAGTATTATAATTCACAATATGGCAAACTATCTTTAACGAAAATGGTGCACAATTAGCTAAGGCTTTTAATAAAGTATTTAAAATTATAGCTAATCCTGACACTTAATAGTTAAATTAAAGTTTTCCGTAGTCTTTGGGATTTGCGCTCCTTAACCGTCACGTCTGGAATTTAAAAAAAATCTTTAAATGTCCCTTCGCCACTATAGTTATTATTTTTTCCCGTCACACACAGCTATTGTAGTTTCCACGATATTGCTGGTTTCCACTCCTACTGGGATACGCGGTATAAAAAAAATATGTGTATTTTACTGCTGTTCCCTATCAGTAAGAGAACATAGTATTTTTTTCAACCCAAGTGCAACTATATGTATAGTCACCTGAATTCATACGGACAGTGAAAATTACCTCCAAGTAACATTTATGAATAGCACGAATGTGAAAATCACTATAATAGTTATTTGAATCACTAGGCCAGAAACTACAGTTTTGCGAGTATGAATATTGGCAAAAGAGTTTTTGGCCGTGTGATACACAATGTTTTTTGGGCCGACAAATCTTAATTTTGAATTGAAAATAGAAAAGAAATTTTGACACTAGGGAGTTGACAGTACAAGTTGGTACACATGTTGCGTAGCTTAGTATTTTGACGTTTCCGAGAATAAATCCTTTTCTGTAATTTTCTTTCTAGTTTAATATCTATTTATCAGTAATAAGTGCAATGAAGACACCAGTTCATCTTAGCATGGTTGAACTGTAGCTTAATGACAACTTATTACAATTTATTACACGTGTGTCATGCGGAATCTAGTGTAGCCAACCTTTAGTGACATTTGCCTAGGCAAGAAAACGGTAGTTTCCCTGCTTTGAAGTACTGCAAAATGAGTATTTCTGGAGTTCCGTAAGTTTAAAGTAATTAATATATGTTCCGAAAACGTAGCAAAAAATTGAATACAACTTTCAAAAGGTTAAACTTGCACTACAGTAATACGACATGGTTGTGATCACTATCGTTTTATACTTTAATATTCCACCTTAAAGTGATCTTGTTAGCATAGCACCTACGGTGGCTAAACAGCAAAACAATTTCTGGGCAAAACTGAAATTTATCCAATAAAGGAAGGATTGTCTTTGTGGTTTGGTATAAGTGAAGAAGTGCGTTTCATCCATCATGTCAGAACCAAAGAACTACTTCAACTCAATAGTATCAAATAAATTGCTTTTATATTTAGAAGCAATCTTTATAGGTCACTGCGATTCAGAAAGCGCCTATACAGAATCGAGTGCTATGATGACACTGTATTTGGAAGACGAGGAGATAAGTGAGCATATTTTCTACCACTATCCTGTCGCCACGAGAATCAAGTATTTGACGTTTGGGGATGGTTGACTTCTCTCTAGAAGAACAATCTCTTTCACCAAGATTTTGAACTACCTTAACGGCCTGGACTTTTACGATGAACTTTAAGATAACATTCGTTCTACAATAGGCTTTAGTGACCGCAGTGGACGGGACGATTAATCGACCTACGTGGATGCTATCTCTTCTAAATCTAAATCTACTTATTAATACGTCACTTGGAGAGAGTGTATTATTTATATTCCCGCTTTTGAGAGGAGTCAACATTACGCTTCTTTGCTAATTTAACCAGTCGCACAGCTTCAATAAAAATAAAGTTAGCAATTAGAAAATAGAATTTGGAATAGGTCATACCAGCTCACCGAACCGGACCATAATCTTTTCATTTATAATTTTTTTTAAGTAAATTTAAAAATGCAATATTTATTATTTATTTGTGTATAAGCATTAGGTTAGGCATATAATTTATATCCCTCTTCTACTTCAGGTTTTATGTAAGAGGAAATACAAAATTTTGAATAATGTATGAGCCAACTTCTCTAAATTTTCATCAACAATACACTAAGTTTATTTCTTTATTATGAAGCATTGCAAATAACTCAAGGCAACATTTGATTGCTTTTATCATCGTGTACTTTGTTTCTTTTTTCGAATGCAGTTTAAGCACAGTTCGCAAGAAGAAAAATATGTTTGATAGTGTAGGACTTACGTTTTCGGATAACCACTAGAAGCTCCTATTAAATACTTTAATTTTGTAGAAGATTGGAAGTCTCATTACATCTTCATCAGCCAAAGCTTACGTGGCAATGACTTCACTTATTAAAAAATGATCATTTTGCTTATGACTTCATTCTTTTGCGTCATTGTACAGCATTCATCTTTCGATTGAATGCGATGAACAGAATATGTATATCAATTTTGTCTTTTCCAGATAGCTTAGCTTAAAGAACAATCTAATTTCCGATGTCTATAACTGGTACAAGCTTCAAAATCTTTCGATCCATTCGGTCTTTGCAGTTGCCTTTTCCCACCTACTTTGACACACATCCATCGAACTCTTTTCAGCTTCGACACCAGTCTTATCAATCTCGCCTTGTCGCTTCGTAAGTATATACTCTTTTTAAGGTCGAAATTTGCGAAATCTCAATAGACACAATTCTGAATTAAGATGTTTCTTGTACAACCACTTTTCTTCATATACTCTCAAACTATACTACCTTAAATAAAATACTGTACACGATATCGGAATTCTATAAAATATAATTATATAATTATAATTCTCGGTCCACCTGTATTATGTAGTATTCTCACTATTTTGCTGTGCTCCTTTAAATGTAGCCCAATGACTAGAATGTATTAATTTATAGAAATGCGCTAATGTACAAATTGACTATACATGGGCATGGTGTCGCTAATCGTTCAATTATTTTCAAAACTGTTTTATATTCCACTTTCATGCTAAATAAAATAATCAAGACACAGTAATTATGATTCAATTTGAAAATAATGACTTGGTAACGTAGTGTAACGGATTATGAGAATAAAATGATAATTAAAAATGTCCAAAGCAATGAAGTTAATATCATACGCAACACGCTTCCATTAAAATCTTCCTCTATGCAGGAATACTGACCTAAAGTATTGTTTTGATTAATTGTATTCTTGCGATTAAAAAATCATTAATTTGTTTAATGATTTAAGTGTGAAATAATAGTTATTAGGATTTGTAATAAGATCTTTCCATGCTTACATATTTGGTCATGGATCTAAAAAAAGCCATAAAGTCATAAACTATTTGAAAAATCCTAAAGTCGGAAACACATCTGAACAAACGTTTTCATTCGTTCGCTCACAATAAAGCGAAATTTATTGTGCCATAAATTCATAGCAAAATAAACGATAAAATAATCGCAAGATTGTGTGTGTGATGTGAAATGTGAGCTACGAAGGAAAGGCTGCCATGTATAGGTACGCGTTAAAAATAATTTACCTAGGAATTCCTAGATAAAAGTTCGTCCTGCTATTTGTTATTATTTAGAAGAAATGAATGCAAATCAGTTGGTTATAAGCCAGTGCTTTTTTCGTTATTAATAGAATATTAAAATAGTATAAAGACGAATAAAAAGAAAACAACTAACTGTTTAGATGAATTATTTATGCAGAAATACAAGGGAAAATCGCAGAATGTAATTGCAGGTTTTAATGAAACTTTAAAGGTTTGCAGACCTCACAAAGTGTTATTCAGGACAGTCTCTCTGAGGAACTTCAACTTTAGGGAGTGCCATTTACTGCAAAGGGTGAGAGATAATAGACAGACTTACACCGTTTTGTATACAGGATGTTGCAATAAGCGCGGATAACCAATATCTGAAATTTGATCAAATAAGCGCAACATCGTGCTTATTATTACACCCTATATATAACTTATTTTTGTGGTCTGCATTATATTTGTCGGTGCTTATTTTCTTTGGACGACTAAATGGCCTGTGTTGCCTTGCAAGTTTAATTCCTTATTATGACTTGGATTCCATATTAAGTCAAAATTTGGTTTTTTTTGTTTAACATTGAATATAACAATTTTGTTTATAAATACAAAGTCCATACATGTTTCGGCTTTGATTGCCTCTTTCAATGGATTAAACTTTACATATACAACGTGACCCACTTCAAAGCAGTACATGGAGTTTCAGTTGTCCAGGAGTAATATCTACACATGCTTGACTTATTCTAACTCATAGTTCTTCCATTGCCTCTGGTCTTGATTTATATACTTTTTGCTTAAGGATAATAACAATAATAATAATATATTTTATTGTAGCTTGGTTGGAAAAATAATACAATACCAGTATGTACAATACGTCATAACCAATTATCAAATACAATTTACTTGCCAATCAAGAGAGTCTTGGATGTTATAGGGTTCCAGACTACATAAAAAAAAAACTAAATAAATTCTTACGAAAAATTACCAAAGAATTTTTTGAACTCATTTGGATAAACATGAATTTCATCAAAAATTTTGCCTAAGAGACAATTAGTAAAATAGAAAAGCAGTTTTGCGAGCTTGGACATGTAAGGCAGATGAAAAAAGCAGCTGCCAATGCAATAAGTGATGATAACAAATTGGATATTTTGCTTGAGTTTGAGGAAAACCAACATACTTCTAGTCGACAAGCAGCCACAATCTTCGATGATAGCCATTCATCGATTATTCACAGATTAAAAGAAAATAAAATGCATCCCTATAAAATGATAGCAACTCAGGCAAGAGAATTTTGATAGGAGAACGTATTTTTGTGAACAAATGATGGCAATGTTAGATAACAATTAACGAGGGAAAATCCACACTGGATGAGAGAAGAACATACGCAATACCCTGTAAAGGTTAATGTTTGGGTAGGAATTGTTGGAGATCATATCATAGGTCCCTTTTTCATTGATGGCAATTTGAATGGCGATAATTATTTAGCACTACTCCAAAATAATGTCGTGCCAACTTTGACAAACTTATATCCTGATCCAGCAAACCCACAAGTTCCAGCGAATATGATATGGTTTCAGCAAGATGGAGCACCGCTCCATTACCATATCAATGTCCGGCAGTACCTCAACCGAATATTTCCAAATCAATGGATAGGGAGGCGAAGATCGATTGAACAGCCAGCAGGATCTCCTGATCTTACGCCATTAGATTTCTTCTTATTGGGATATGTCAAAAGCATTGTATACAAAACTGAACCCCTATACTTAGCTGACTTAAGTAAACGAATTACGCTTGCGAGTAGATCGGTCACGCCTGAGATGTTGGGTAACATTAGAAGAAATTTCTATTTAAGCTTAGGATGTTGCCAAGGCGTACGCGGCGAGCATTATGAACATCTCCTACATTGACATTAATGTGTTTTTTGTTTTTTTTACAATATCAAGAAATAAACAGATTACTTATTAGTTTTTAAGTGTGTTGTAGCGAATTTCTGTAATCAAATATTTTTTTTATTTTTTGCAAAAAAAATGAAAACACTTAATATTTCCTAAACAGTTGAAGATAGGTATAGGAAATTGTACATGAAATATGTTTAGAATTTTCTGAAGAATCCAAAAATTGAATAATATACAGGGTGTTACATTTAAAATAAAAAAGTTGGTATTGGCCACTGTTACATGACACATTTTTTACTTTATGTTCCTAAACAGTTGAAGATAGGTATAGGAAATTGTACATGAAATATGTTTAGAATTTTCTGAAGAATCCAAAAATTGAATAATATACAGGGTGTTACATTTAAAATAAAAAAGTTGGTATTGGCCACTGTTACATGACACATTTTTTACTTTATGTTTGTTTTTTGTCTTATTACGATGGGCTTACCCTTTGAAATTTTCTTTAATCTTTTTAGGTATACCTTTCCACACCTAATATTAAATTTTATATTTTTATATTTTCTTTCTTTTTTATATTTTGTATTTGTTTTTTTGACGTGTCAGGTGTTTTTGACTAATAAACTACACTACACACTATGTATAAAAGGCTTCTATTGAAAAAAATGCACAACTAAAAATACCAATCGCCGTGTCCGAGCGTTTCTTCGAACACGCACCCATTTATTTATTATCGAGTTTATTCCATTTGGCTGATACACAGTATATAGTTTTGCTACCTGCTAAGAAAATGATCTCTCAAAAATTAGTACTTCTTGCTATAATGGGCAGATATTCTTCAGATTTAAAATTGCGTAAAATTCTAGCAATGCATAGATTCGCGTTAATTAATTGCGACATTTGATGCATCTATACTTCATTTTATCACCGCATTTTAAGCATTTTAGAGCATTGACGCAATGTTTATTTAATGCTGGTATAATGGGTAAGGAAACAATAACCCTACAGAACTAAAGTTTACAAAAGTAACCCTTGAGGTATGGTGTGTTCCTCTATTAGTTAATGTATATTATAAACACATTTTAACTTTGACTCCCGTTGCATGAAGAGCGTTATGATTACGTCTGCTACAGAAACGTATTAACTCCACGCAGTCATTAAAACACCAATTCGTTTAAGAGAAACCGTTTATTAAAAAATAAATACAAACAATCCGAAAGTACCTCAATAAATATGATATATACAACACGAGAAAAGAAACTACTTAAAGGGACATAATTTTTTTCAACAATAAATACGTCACTGGCATTATAAATTGTTATGCCGGCCCCGAGAGAATCCTTTATCTTATACCTTTTATCTGTCCTGCGCTGGTGCTTTTCTTTTTGTTTGATTTAGTGGGACTCTTTCACGGTGCAAAGATTAACTGAAGTATATAAATTTCGATATTAAAAAATAAACCGATGCGCGAGAGAGTCGGCCGTACGAGATGAAAAGAGAGAGACAGCGTCGAGCTTCCGAAGCACAAAAGCGGTGGAATCCACGTGGAATTTTAGGAGTCCATTTATCATGATCCTTTTCGGCTATACGTTCGCCGACTTCACGCCACAAACTCTAGAACAACTTGTTCTTATATCTTGTACGTATATGTAGATACTCTTGTAACTATGCGTTACAGCATGTGGCGTACGGTTTTCCTTTTTCCCCTTTTGGTATACCTACCAATATTGTATCGTCCCGTCGCTTTGAAAGCTAGCTGCGATTTGTACCTCGACTGTTCTACAAGACGACCAACATCCACTACCATATGATGATACATGATGTACCGTTGCGTTTATAATTTATCATATGCACGGTCCGTTCTCTCCTTTCGATTCAGAGTCTGTGTCGTTCTCGTCTTATTCATGGAATATTGAATTCCATACGAAATCACCTGGCGTCGATGTGTAGATAAAGACTTCTCTTCAGGAAAATTAAATCATAAAGACGTTTTAAGGAAAAAAAGATATAGCTTTCAGAGATAAATATATTCACAGACATAATAAGGAATAATACATATGCAGCAATTTGATTGATTGTGGTACAGAATACAAACACAATTCATTCAATCTTTTATTTAATAATAATATAAACCACGTAGTTACATTGTGTCAATCTTATTTTGTTCTATAGGTATGGTGGACTCTTAAAGGTAATTTTTCATCAACTACGTTATATACCACCCAAGAAAGTAAAACAAAGTAATTGAAAAATGTAACTTTTAGGATCTCTCAACATCCCTTGATGAAACTCATAAGTTAGCTGTACAGTTCTGCATTATATGTTCTAAGAAATGACTGATGTTTGGTAATGATACCTTAAGTCAGTGCTCGGCACTGTAGGGGAAGACTCTCCTACTATCCCTGTAGGGAAATCGAAAACAAGTGTGTGAGTCAGGCGGCCAGCAAAGATCGGCTATTGAAATTATAAACATATGTAGATGGCTGTCGCATGATAGACACTTCAACGTAATAAAAATTCGATTAGAGAAGAATAGATTAAGAATATTTAATATTTATTGATTATAGTAATAAGGTGTAGTATTATTCTAACATCATACGCAAATAAATATGTAGGTACACTCGAGGGAATAAGTAAGCAAACGATTCGAAATGCGACGAGCAAGAGAAAAGATATCGGTTCCATTTTTCGCTTCATATCTACTTATTGATAGCGCATCGTGCACGAAAAGTTGACAGTATTTAAACTATTTTCGCAAATTTATTTTATTTTAAATAAACATGCCGATATAACCCACTAAACAAGAGACCTATATGAAACATAACAAAAAAATTCTTAGGCGTAAAATTCGCAACATATACCTTGTAACGCATATGAAACGCTTTTTTTAATATTTCTTGGCAACCCAATAAACAAGAAACGTAAATGAAATATAACAAAAAATTCCTTAGGCGTAAGATTTGCTACATATAATAATAATAATAATAATAATAGAGATTTATTGGTTATATGGTACAGCAGATAATACGCATTATAATAATGTTCTTATCTATGATAAAATATAAAATGTAAAATATAAAATAATCTATAACTAATAACTAATATTACGATGTACGTATAACCAAAAAGGCTACATCGCCGTGGCTCAAATTCAGAGTTTGAGCTTTAGCGTTCTTCCAGTAGCCTTGAATTAAGAAAATAAACTGAAGATAAAAAAAAAAAAACAAAGAAATAATAATGCCATTATGTGGATGGACTGGGCAAATGCGAAGTGTAACAAATCTCTGGAATGAAAACACGCAACAACGATATTGGAAAGAGTAAGTAAATATAGTGTTATTGTATACTAAGAAGTTTTTGTCTGAGCCAGGTTTTAATAACATAGATAGGGACTTTAAAAATATCGAAATTGGGCAAAAGGTCATTAATAGTTTTGACAATATTATAAGTAAAGCTGCTTTTAAATTGTTCTAGACGATGTTTTGGTATAGATAAATATTTGGTAGCACGAATATTTACAATGTGTGCTTGACATCTGAATTGTATTTTATTATGCAGATACGACGGGCTTCGTGTTTTTATAATTTTGACATAGAAATAGGCGGTATGTAATAGGCATCTGTTGTGCATGTTAAGAATATTTAAGTTTTTGAGAATATGTGATGTCCTCTGAAATCTGGATAATCCATGAATAAAACGTATGCAGCAGTTTTGAACTTGCTGTATTTTAGTAGCCGCTTCTTTTCTAATACACGAAGAATACAATACATCGCCGTAATTGAAGATAGATAAAACTAATGATTCACATAGTAAAGATCTAGTGAGGCAGTCGAAAAAATGACGGTTAATATAGATAGATTTTAAAGCAGCAAAAGCTTTTTGTACTAATTTAACAGTGTTTAAGTTAAATTTGAGAGAAGAGTCCAGCCAAATTCCTAAACTTTTGACGCTATCTGAAAATGGAATATCATGAGAACCTATTCTAACCTGCAATTTGGTTTTAATAATATCCCGTGCACGCTGCGGGCCAAAAACAATTAGTTGAGTTTTTTCGGGGTTAATTTTCAACTGATAGTTATCTGCAAAATTGCAAACTCTTTTTATATCGGAATTAAGGATGTGCTGAGCTTCTAAATAGTTATCAGAGTCAAAGGAGAGATATATTTGGGTGTCGTCAGCATATAAGTGATACTGACAATCCTGGATGGCAGCAGGCAACGCTGAGGTGTAAATAGAAAACAGTAATGGGCTTAATATGGCTCCCTGAGGCACGCCATGAGTGATTGGTAATGGGGAGGAATATTCAGAGTTTAACAACACTTGCTGAGTACGTTCAGATAGGTAAGAGGCTATAAGAGATACAGCAGAGCAACCAAGACCAGCCGCAGATAAGGTCTTTAATAAAACTTGATGATGAATGGTATCAAATGCACGGCTGAAGTCAAGAAGAATCAGGACCGTAACTTTACCAGCGTCATTGGCGCGAAATATATCATCTACAATATGAGTAAGGGCAGATACACAGCTGTAACCGGGTCGAAAACCTGACTGATATTCAGGTAGAATGTCATGAGAGTTTACAAATTCACGAAGCTGATTATCAATACACCGTTCAAATACTTTACTAAGCGATGGGAGGATACTAATCGGTCGTAAATCTCTCATATCATGAACACTCTTTGTTTTGGGCAACGGTCGGACAATTGAAGATTTCCAAATTTTAGGGTATACAGAGTTTTCAAGGCAAAAGTTAAAAATGTGAACAATGTAGTCCATCAACAGAGGAATGCACATTTTCAGTGTTTTCGTACTAATTCCATCGACACCAGTAGCATTGCTTTTAATCTTTTTCAAGGCTTTCAGGATAATTTCAGGTGTAAAAGGTTTAAAATGAAAGTCAGGTGCAACATCAATCGCCTTGAAATTACCGACATTTGGCATGTCTTTTAAAGGGACAGACACAGATGAAAGAAAATATTCGTTAATTTCGTCCACACTGGCAAAGTTGTGAGGAATATCAGTGCCCTTTTGCCGACCTAAATTAAGGTTGTTGATTTCTTTCCATAGCTTTTTTTTGTTAGTAGAATTTAAGGAACACCGGTGAGAAAAATAAGCAGCTTTTTCGCGTTTAATTGCTCTGTTAACTTCGTTCCTCAGAGATTTATAATAGTCATAGTGAGCAGGGCGTTTAGTTTTGTTATACCGTCTTAGAGCAGCATCCCTGGCTTTCATCATAAGTTTTATATTATATGTCAACCAGGGTGACGGAGGACGCGAGAAAGTATAACGCTTTATGGGAGCGTGCATATCCAACACTCGCAGGATGTTAGTGTTCAAAAAAGCTAATTTCAAATCTATATCAGGAAGGTCATATATTAGAAACCACGAAACCTCATACAAATCTGTTACAAAATCTTCATAATTAAAGCGAGTAAAATCTCTAGCCGAGAAAGAACGTTTGGTGTTTTTGTTGATTTTAAGATTAAGTTCACAGGAAACAACGAAGTGATCTGAGAAATCGATTTTTAATAAATAAGATCGAAGCAGTGATAACTCATCGTTAACAATAATAAGGTCCAGCAAAGTAGCAGACGATGGTGCAATTCGGGTGGGCTGGTCAATGATCTGCATCAAATTCATGGAGTTGATTAAATTAAGTAAATATTGGGTTTTATTATCACTAAGATCGATCAAATTAATGTTGAAGTCTCCTGTGCATATCATATGATCGCTAAGAACGGAATAGTCGGCCAACAAATCAGAAAAAATATTCGAGAAGCGGGAAAAGTTGGTATTAGGAGGCCTATAAACTACGCCGATAGCAGTAGTTTGACTAGTTACAGTAAATGTGAGCCACATGCTTTCTATAACATCATCAGAAATACATTTATCTATCCTGGGGTTGATGGTTTCCTTACAATAAATAGCAACTCCACCACCTCTTCCCCGCCTATCGCACCTGTACAGGTTATATAATGGAAATTTCAATGTGTGCGAATCTATATTCTCCGACAACCATGTTTCAGATAGAGCCAATATGTCAAAATTATTCCGTGTTAATAAATTTTTTACTTCAACAAAATGAGCAGCAAGGGAACGAACATTTACATGGGCTATTTTAGTTTCATTTTTGAACATTTAGAATTACCATTAACAAATCATTTGTGAAACAAACGAGATATAAATGAAAACAGAGACTTAAATAAACTAATAAAGACTAACTTAAATTAATTAATAAAGCGTTAGCGAATATTATTATTTATATTACCAGTATTTTTAGTTTATGAACAATATTATTGTGTCTTTAACAAAATTGGAGGTAAATTTACCGAAGATAGGACGAGAGTTTGGTGAGTGTCTAATTTGGTAAATATTGGATAAATCATTGTTGTACAGCTGCAACCGAGTACATTGATAAATTGATGTGGGACCAAGTTCCTAATAATATGCTACTATGATTTTCTATAATGGTGCAAAGACAGTGATGGTACAATAAATGAATGATACAGACATACAATGGGATTAGAGCATATTTCTTATTTCTATAATACTACGCTACTAATGCTATTTCTTCTCTTTTACCAATCTGCTTGGAACCGTGTTTTCTCAATAGTGGACCGGACGCCTTTCATAGTTGGAGGCTTCCATGTACTTATATTGGAGGGATGGAATCAGAGTACGGAAACCTGATCGAATAGCTTCTTCTTTGTGGCGTTCACCAAAATTTCCGGCCTCTCCGCAACGGATCTGCGGTTTAAACTGGGCGTCACTCTATCTGGTTGTCTGAGGAGAACGACTTGTAGAAGAGTCTAGGTCTGTATCTTGGATGTTAGTAGTTGTGGAGAACTAAGCCCGATGTTTCTCTCTAGAGAAGATATTTAGGCTATTATCAGTTTCCTTTCATTAAGTTGTTCTGGTGTGAAAGCCTCCCCATTAACAAACAACTTTCCGCTTTTAATAAATGCGTTCAGTTGCTTTGAACGGGCTTCAAGAAGATGTTTTCTCAATATTTTATTTTTCACCCTTTCCTCATATGTCAAATCTTCGGCAATCACCAACCGTGTACCCTTAAGTTTCCGTTTATTGTTGAGATTTCCTTCTTTTTCAGGTAGGAGATAAAACGTACTATAATGGGTTTTGTGGTAGAATTTTTACCAACGCTGTATATATTGTCTATGTCTCCTACACTGAGATCCAATTCTAAACGTTCTTTAAGTGTGTTAATTGTTGTAGACACAATATTGCTACTCGTTGTATCTAGGCCAAACAAAATAATATTATTTTTCTTGTACAGTTTTTCTATGTATTCGCACTTATTTTTCAAAACTGCTATATCCTGATCCCTATGGTGCGTTTCTTGTGTAAGTAATTTCTTTAGATCGGTAATTTCAGTTATCATATATTTGTAAAACGTTTGTGAAACGTTTTTTTTTAATGTTTACTTGTAACATTTAGGAAATGTATCTTGTGTAACCTAAAGTAACGTCGTTATAAGTAGGAGGGCATTGCGCATACACAAACACGGCAGTTTTCGAGGGCACCGGGCACCGCTAGCAGGAGTAGAGTTTGCGTATGCTGGCCGTTGTAGCCAGATCAGATTGCGGCTAAGTGGCAAACTTATGCTTTTTCTAATTAACATAATGGCAGAAACACCTGAAGCTAAGAATTCGGTAAGTATATTAGGTATATACTTAGTTCAATTATGACTCACATAAAATTTCTCTCAACTACTCTATATAACATAACCTCAACTCACATTTTGCGGGAAATAATTTGTTAGCGAACTTAATTCAGACCAAAGTGTAGTAGTATCAAATCAATGTTTAAAAAAACTTTTATAACTTATTAATACCTTATTAACCTTTTAACATTTTGACTGCTATAAGAAAAAGATACCTACTCATGGTTGTTGAGGTCATTTTTAAGTATACACAAAGATTACGGTTTAAGCAAGCTGATTGCAGTACACTAGATAGTGCATAAGCAAAATAAGTTTAACAAAAAAATCATAAAGACTTTTTAATAAATCAATTCCGTTGTATAAACTACAATACACTACTATTACAATTGTAAACAACAGAGGTAAAAGTCGTAAGTTGCATTTTTGTCCATTATGAAGTGCTTACAATTTCTAATCTGCAATTACAGAAAATGGTATACTAAAACTCATAATGCAAAATTGTTTACAACACTTTACCGCCTCTATGGTACAAAAATGTTTCAAATGATTCGTTTATAAAACGTTTTCTTAAAATGTTAACAGTTACGTTGACATTTAAAGAAACAACAGAGACGTGTTGACAAGTGGTTACATTTACGTGAATTTAACGTTGTTTCAACCAATACAACGTTAAATTCACGTAAATGTAACGGACTTGTTCTGATTGGGTTCTGAGGGCAGACATGTCGCAGGTTCTGACGGTAAACAAAAACGTTTATGCACGTTACACTCGAAGTTTCAAAGTTAATAATGTTACATCTCTGAAACATTTCTGTTACCGAATTTTGTTTAATGGGAAATGTCATTTGTAAAATAACATGAGACTTCTTTCATACTTATAATTATAGAGTTATTGTTTGCGAATAATCTTGATTTATGGCGAGACTAACGTTAATAAGGTCACCAATAAGTTCATAGGAATACGTGGATGGAGGGAATACCATAATTAATTAGAAATTTACCTCCTCACCAGCGCTTATTGACCCATTAGCCGTAAAAGTTACTTATAAAAGGTTCTGTATAAGTATTCCAATTAATTTTGAATGTCATGGTAAGTTAGTCCAACGC
Source organism: Protaetia brevitarsis (assembly GCA_004143645.1). Taxonomy (NCBI): domain Eukaryota; kingdom Metazoa; phylum Arthropoda; class Insecta; order Coleoptera; family Scarabaeidae; genus Protaetia; species Protaetia brevitarsis. Next base: position 1,836,212 of record RXPK01000158.1, read on the forward strand.
TTCTTTAATGTTTATGTGCACATTTAATGATTGTTAGTAAGAAAGGAATCAAATAACGAAAAAATACATTGTGTTCTCTTTAAACTGAAGCAGTTTGTTACATAGTTTAGCAAGAAGCGACAATTTCTAATGGTCAAAATATTTTAAGAACGTAGTTCATTATCAATAACTTATTAAAAATTGTAGTTAATTGATGTTTGGTGTTCCATACACTTCTATGATGTCATCCACCTTGGACAACCTGATATAAACGCAGCACTTGTAATATAAAAATAATATGTATTTCATTTCATATATCTAGAATGTAAATATATAAACAGCAAACTTCATTTGATTTTTTTGGAATTTTATTAAAAAGATAAATTAACAAAAAACATATTTTCGTAAATATAAAACAAAACTGACTAGAAATATCGCAAAAGTTATATGGAAAAATCAAAAATATATCATAAATAATTAACAAAAATAAAATACTTCAAAAAATAAAATAGAAATTCTCAAATAAAATAAAACAAACAATCTCTCATGAAAATGATCAAAATGTCGCTTAAAATTGATTTGTTTACATACTTTCACATCTTTCCACAAATAACGCACTCATTATGCTTAGATATGTTTTTAAAAAAAACACGACCGTTTGCTCTCGGAATATGCATTATATTTAACTCAACGCTCTACGTTTCAGTAACTCAATGTGCTCGGTGTCGTATGTTATATTCTCCTCAATAAACTTACAAAAATGCTTGAATTAGTTGGGCGGAGGAATGTAAACAATTAACTCCTATGGGCCACCTTGCCGAGCGCTGCCTAAGTGTTATTAAGTTTTCGAACATTTTTTTCCTTTCTTCGTCTATAGTTGCAGTAAGCTAAAATAAGATGATAATTCATAACCACATAAGCAAGTTTGATGAGTAAATTATTTTTAATTTGTGTAAATGGGCGAGGAAATTACCATGTCCAAATTTCATTCTGGCAATAGAAGAATAAAAGTATCGCAAGATCCTAACGTGACTATGCCAACATGGCTGATAAATTGCAGGCTGAATATTGGCATACTCCATAATTTCCTTGGTTGTATAACGATTGCCACCTGCGTTCCCATGTTTCTTCCAAAAAGTATAAGTTTAAGTTCAGATATAATTATATTTACGTAGACACTTTCATCTATGACTCCGTCAATAGTTACTATAATGCATCTACCTTTTTATTGAGAGATATCCCTATACATACCTTTCATCCCGAGATGTCATGCATATCTGCAGATTATATGCAACACAAGAGGTGAACTTGCAAACCATTTTCTGTGTTTCAACGCATTAAGAGCACTCTGGGAGGCTGACATAATTACCACCTCTGAACTGACTATCTGTTCGGTAGACTTGAGTGCATCCACAATCGCCGTTGCCTCTGCTGAGAAAATGCTTAACGTGTTACTTAACCTAAACGATTTATCGGCCTTATTAGTTACATCAAACATCGCACAATCGCAACCACTATTCGACTTGGAGGCAGTGTGTAAATAATAGTACAGTCCACTATCTATAATCTCTGAAAGTAACGTTCTACCTTGTGGACCAGCCTGTATATTTTGTCACCAATTGATAGAAAATCTGTATGTAATACTGCAATAATAGTATAACTTTAAAATGAAAAACAATTAAGCTACGACTCATATAATGATGGATTCGATATAACAGCCAAAACTTTTGTTGTTTCCAACTTAAGATGTTTGTCATAAAAACCAAAAAGAAAATCCAAGAGTTTACAACAATTTATTGATAACAATGACAAAAAACAATCAATTATAATAAGTGTTCGACTACATTTCTATTTTCTAATATGCATTTCCTATACTGTTTAATTACTGCCTTGCTGATTGAGAAATTACACGGGGTCTATGTTACTCATTGTTTCTCTTTGTCTTTTAGATATCCCCACAGGAAAAAAAATCCATTAAAGAGGTCGGGAGATCGTGCAAGCCGATTAACTGGTTCCTTGGTACCAATCCATTTATTTCCACAAATTTCTGTTAGGACCTTTTGCTGTTAATGCCCAATTATGCGCTGGAGCCCCACCCTGTTAAAAATAAAAAAAGTTCTTCTCTCCCAAATTCAAATTATCTACGAAATCATCCATTACAGAGCGTAGAATGTCAACATATCATTCTGTAGTAAGTGAACCTTGATAAAAGTGTGGACCAACTATTGTAAGCGCCACACCAGACATTGAAATTAAAGCCAGGTTGTGGCCTACGAGGCATTGGTAGAAGAAGATTTATAATGATGTCTAATGATGCATATTTTATGTAGTATATATTATTGTTTGAAAAGTCGTTCCACAAAACGTATTTGTATGCATCATTTTCTACAAATTAGCCAATATTTAAACGGTGCATACTTGTGTTTCTTCAATTCCGCACTGCTAGTATTTCATCTTCTCGGCTTCGGCTTTTTTTTTAAACATTTCCATTCTGTTGGAATTTGCGAAATAATAGTAAAAAATACTTTCTATCTGGTAGTATCCTGTTAGGAAACAATTCTCTGTAACGTTCCAAGGCTCTGTTGTTGTGTCTTCTACATACAAAATATGCCCGAAGTATATCATATTTTTCCAACTTGAATGAATAATGAACAAAAAGAAACACGGCAATAAACGAATTTAGAGATAAAACAAAATAAGCAGCAATTAGAAATGAATCAATAAAGCCTTTTTTAAATAACAGAACACAACAAGCTTCGCAGAACTGTTAAAATAATTTCGATATATCTTAAAACTAAGCAACCAAAGTTTGCTTCGATTTCTACTTTGCCAAACAACAAAGTTTTGGCTATTATATCGAATCCATCATTATATTAGTCGTAGCTCTTTTGTTTTTCATTTTAGGGTTATACTATTATGTGCAAAACTTAGTTTTCTATCAATTGATGACAAAATATACAGGTGATCCGTTAAAAAAAAACAAAGTTATCTACTATATCTCGTAAATGCGATTTTCAATTGTTTTTCTGATTACCCGGCTGTAATCAGCGTAGAAAACCCTACATCTTTGATAATTTCACCAACATCGTAGCTGCAATATTAACAAAGTTAGCAATAGTGCGCCGATAACTTTGACCAGCCTGTATACTGATCGAAATCAATTACTGCCAAGTTCGGCATACCAATATTGTAATTTAAATTTGTAAGATAACTGCACGCTAGTGCGAGTGAGGGGATTTTTTTCTTTACCCAGTATGAAATTGTCAAATCTAAAATGGAGAGACGATGGATAATATTAATGATTCCCCTGAGGCCATTGATTTTCAAATTCATTACATATCTAGTAGCCAAGTATTGCTGTCGTGGTATTTTTTATGCTTCTACGCATAATGCTTCCTATAGACTAGATCTCATTGCATTCATGCAAAGACGAAGAGCTTTATTCTGGCAGGCTTAATACGTAAATCATAAGCAGTAGGAAGTGTGATTATATTCGCCAAATCTTCTTGCAGCAGCCTAAATCCATTCCCCAGCTTTAAACGAGTAATATATAGTTGACAGTTATCGGCATAAAAATGGGCTTTAATGTAATTAAGTAATTAAAAATGAGGAAATGTAAAGGGAGAATAAAATCGGGTTTTATACCTTGTGTCAAAATTAGGAGTAATTTAAACGCTTTGCGCCAAAAAGAACTTTTGAATCGGTTCTCTCATAATCCTATTTGCACTTAAAAACAAAATATTTCGGGAACCGGGATCATGTGATTATTTATTTAAACTATCAGGGCAGATTATTAACAGTATTTACAGATTTTATCTTTCATATTGGATGTAATCGTTCACCTTTTTTGGCAAGGATGTCTGCTTCCCCATTGCCAAGAATGAATGAGTGCCCAGATACCCAGATTAGGAATAGATTATTAGCCATCCCCCAATGTGTGCCTAAATATTGAAATCAATTAATTATTTATTTCAAATTGTATGCTTACAATAAACCTCACCCACTTGGTTGTGTTAGTTGTATATTAGTTTAGCGGTACCAAATATTTGTTGCACTAGCCTCAACTGACTTACCATACATTTTTGAAAGAAGTTATTTTTCATACTTAGTATATATTACTAGTTTTTTGGCTTAAGTAGATAAATTTATTATAGAAATATATAATAATTTTGTTGTTGTTTTACTGGATTTCAGTAGTTGTTCCTATAGGCAACTGTTAGTTGCCCACCTCATTGGGGTTGATTCGCAGGCGCACCGTAGAACGATAAGAGTCATCGTTCTGATGATCACCGTTCTAATAAAATATTTACTTGGTGAACAAATAATGTCATGGATTCAATATACGTTGTCCCTGTAGTTAAGTAGAAGAATTGACGCCTTACGGCAATGGCTTCCCTCATACAATACATCAATGTATTTGCTACTACATGGGTTAGAAAACTTGGCGATAATAATGTTTAGATAACGGACGTGTATGGGAAAATGGATAATATTAGATCTGAGAAAAAGCAACTTTAACATTATTGCATTAAAGTAATTGCAATTTATTTATTATTTATATTACCTGTGAACTGCCCTGTCTTTCGCACATATCGCGATTATAAGCATATCGATTTGCGATATTTTTATTTAGACCTACAACAAATTGATTTTAATTTTTTATTATATCTGCGCAAAGTTGATGACAAATTGACTACGTTAACTCTATTATAGTTAAACTCTTCAATAAATATGCCCCACTTATTACTCGTAAATTTACAAAAAAAAAATACATTCTATGGATCACTGATAATTTGAAGTTAATGATGAAACTCCACGACAATACAAGAAAAAGGTTTCGGAGAACAGGGAATCCTAGCCATTGGGATTATTACAAATCCCTAAGGAATTTAGTAAACCGGACCTCCGAACTGGAAAAAAGAGCCTATTTTGATTCTATTACTCGCTCAGGAAAGTGGCAAAGTCCTTTGGAAGCACCTGAAATTTCTCGGCTTAAAGTCTGTACCTAGTAGCATTCCTCCATCACTGGGCAATCCTGAGAACATCAATAAATATTTCATTGACAACATACTTACCAGTGGGGGTGCTCCAACTTTCTTGCCTGCCTGCCCTATTAACTCAACTTCTTCTTTTATTTTTTCTTTAGTTGATAATGGGGTAGTTGCTAGCATCTTGAATTCCATTAAGTCCACCGCAAGTGGATCTAACGGTATCGACATTCACATGCTTCGGCTATGCGGCCCATTTATAGTCCCTTGTACCACACATTTAGTAAATACCTGTATCATTCAAAATACTAACATATTGGAAATATGCCATTGTCACGCCACTCCCTAAAACACCAGATGTGCAGGATTACAAAGATCTGAGGCCAGTTAGCGTTTTACCTACCCTGTCCAAAATTCTGGAACGCATTTTGGAGCAGCAAATCCGAGAATACGTATCTCACAGAGGGTTAGTCCCTAAAGTTCAGTCCGGATTCCGGAGTGGTTATAGCTGTACTATAGCCCTTTTAGGTGTGACGGATGATATTCTGCGGGCCTCTGATCAGGGACTAATGACGATCCTCGTTCTTTTAGACTTTTCTAAGGCGTTCGATACCGTGGACCATAGAGTTCTCATACATACCTTGAAAGGAGCGGGGTGTGGAGATGACGCCTTAACCTTGTTGGATAGCTTCCTCTCTGGAAGATCGCAAGCCGTAAGATTAAATAATATCACTTCTAGACCGTTGCAAGTGCAGCAGGATGTTCCACAGCGATCGATTCTGAGCCCGATTTTATTTTCATTGTACACACACTCTTTTGTGCAAAAGGTTCAGAACGCGTACCTTAGGTATATCCACGGGAATTAGCAAATACGAGCACATTTCGCATAAATTGAAAGATACGAGACGGCTGAATATGAAAGGTAGGAGAGAGCTACAAAGTTTGGTATTGTATCACAAAATACTTACTTTCAAATGTCCTCCATACCTGTACAATAAAATTCGATTTAGGACAGACGTACATAACATCACCACCCGATTCCGTGGACTTATATTTCCACCCCATCATAAGACGGCCCTTTTCGAACGCTCGTTCTCCTTCAATATCTACAATAAATATAACCTATCGATATGAAGTCAATTAAAACAATTCAACAGTTAAATTACGGATGTTGTTAATTAGTTCATACTCAGGTTAATATGTGCCTACTTGGTCACTGCTTTATCATTTCTTCATTTCACTGTTTCGGGCATAGTAGAATATTCTTATATTACAGTTACAATTACTTTTGTAGAGCATATAACTTTGGAGCTGAGATATTGTCCCTTTTCTTGTTCATTTTCTTTTCATTTTCATCATTATTTTTATTTATGATCATTATTATGTGCACGCCGAATTTAGGCTAAGTTATAGTATGTAGGTTTTTACTTAAATAATGAATCTTAAGTTCAGCACAGGGTTAGGTAAAAAGCAGCATTAACTGAACTGCACCCTGAGATTGCGCCATGCGTCTTTTCTTTTTCATTACTTACCTTTCTTTAATGAATAGAAATTAATTTATGTTATTTATCTCTTTCCCCATCATTGTACTTTTATTTAAGTTTTTGTTTTGTGTTTTACATAAGCGCAATAAAGGCATATATTATTATTATTATTAATAGCTCTCACTTGGTCAATTAAACAAACCCTACTTATTGTTTAAGCAAACTTGTTGGGTTTGCTAAACTAATAAAATAGAAGTAACAAATTAATACGATTGCCTTCACCACGTTAGATTAATTATAACTTTGGTTAGCTCAACAATATTGTGTTAACAAAACCTGTTATTATTTCAAACGAACCCAAAAGAAATGATAATAGAAATAAGACCACCCTCCTAGCTCTTCACTTGAACACTTATCAAATATAATAAAACCATTTAAAGCATTAGAAAGCAAGTATATTACTTTATATGCATTTTTACACTAAATTTCCACATTTTAAACAAAACAAAAAATAATTGTAACATTTTCAATGTCTGAAAATGGATGCCTCGTAAAATACCTATTGGATCACACTGACAGACAGGAAATAATGTCCAGATCACAGCCAGATCATGATCAAAGCTGTTAAATCGCTCAATAAAACTGAAACCGACATTTTGGCGGTCTATAAAGTATACATACATATACGTAAAAACATACGAATATATCAAATACTACGAACACCCCTGTTACAACAAATATGTTCGGAAGTGGCTTATAATGGAGTGGGCACACGGAACACAATGGGTGTCATGTCAGAAAGCCGGGGATGGTTGCGTTCGTTGTTGTTCGAACGAGAAAACTTGCCACGCATCATTACATTTTAACGGATTTGCGGATTTGCCGACGGTGATCTGAACAGGAGGGCTGGATACCTACGTCCTATTTGTTGTTTATCGCTTGTAGCTGTACGTATGTGTAGGTCTATTCAAAGCTACTGTGGAAATGGGTGTGCCTTAGATGTTTATCGTACTCCTGCAGACGTGTTCTCTGCCCATAAATAACTTATGCGATAGTGGATTATTTTTACACGGTCCCATTGATAAATTCGCTGTGCCACAAAACATTGTTATACCTACAGTTTTAGTATCAGGTTTAGCACACATTAAATCAAAGCAAATATAAAGAGTATCTTGGTACCAAATACAGACTCTGATGTTCTTTAATTTTGTATGTATTTCTTTCAGAAATCTATGTTTATGATTTTATTTTATTATTGCCTTTTAAAAAGCTATGTCGATTCGCCAAACATTAATAAATCTGTCCTGAGGCCTATTGCGTAGGTACGCCGCACAGTGTTCGGAATTTTGGAAAAGCCGGACAAAAATGCAAATTTGCAACATATGACTAGAGTAATTTGCTTAATGGGATTAACAGTGCACATACTAATTACTAGTAATCCGCAATAATTACCCTCTTTTGTCCCCAATTAAATTTAAGGGAGTGCTATAAAGTAGAAGTTCATTTTGATTCATACTGCCTGATGAAAAGTTCATTGGAGAAGTGAAGTTTTGTTTACCGTTTTCAAAGTGTATGAAAAGTGTACGTTTACGAATTTTTTTCTACAAATCGTGTACAGGTATGTAGTTCATAATTATAGAAAAGTCAAATATATGTTTAGATATTATGAAATTTATTTATTTTTATTTTTATTTTTTTTTATGCCTTTCGGGACCTAAGCCCATTGGCCACAACCTAACAACTAATGAAAAAACAAGAGGATAGACAAGGGACACACTTTTCACGTTTCGGGGCCTATCGAAACGACTTTATAAAGACAAACAAGAATCGGCCAACGGATAAAAGGTAACCCCACACAGGAAAAAGAAACATAGGAAACGACGAGAAGCTATTAAATAGTAATAGCGGCCTCCTTCATAAATCCAATGATACACTTCGTACACTTTAAAGTTGTTGGAATCAAGTAAGGTCACTACATTAGTTGGAAGTGGAATTGACATTTTTGTTAACTCTTCCATGAATTTCTTTCTGGGCTCCTGATGTTCCACGCAGGCAAGGATGATGTGATCTAAGTCAACTGTATCATATCCACACTTACAAGTGGCCTCGTCAATAATACCCAATTTCTTAAGGTGAGCAGGAAAAATGCCATGGCCGAACTTTAACCGGGCAATTACAGTATAGCAAAAACGTGATACCATTCTCTGGTGATGCCATCGACGAAAAGAAATGGAAGGATGAATAACGGCATAATGTGTCATTCTTGTACGATAGATGAAATTTATTTATGAATAATATTTTAAACGGTCTGCAAATTGCCTTTTTTTTTCTTTTCACTGAAGTTTGCGTCGACCTACAAAAAAAGTCCCGCATTATCCTGAGTTAATTTTTTTTGTAAATGGCAGCCAATAATCTATAGTTTCTGCCAACCAAAAAAGTTTTGTTCACCTTTGCTCATTGCAGAGAAAATTAACAAAATATGGCTACCTGAAATAAAAGATATAATAAATCCAAACCCTTTTCTACTGTTAAATTCTAAATTGTTAAAACAAACCTGTTATTTACAGAAATATGGCAAGATTTATGTCAGGGGAAGAATTTTTGAAATTTTTTATGACAAAAGGCGTTTTCGTTTCAAGATCGCGACGCTCTCGGTGCTTGAAACTCGGAGCTACTCAGAACGGAACCGAATCGAACAATTTTTTGTACCGTGACATAACCTTCACAATTTCACATAAGTGCTCTGTGCACCAGTAAAATAGTTGGTGCAAGAGGGGAAAAGGGAAAGTGACCCGTCGTGCTCACCGTGCTTCGCGCGCTTATTGAAAAGAACAACAACACAAGTTCACGGAGTGACTCGGAGTAACTCAATTGTATGAAGCGAAAGCAGCAAAAAGAGGCCAAGGTCGAAAAGTGCAAATCGATCACTTAATTCAGGAATTGGGGAATATGTTTGAAGCAACAGACAACCAAGAAGTTATGAAACAACTTAGCAGTCGCGCTCGAAAATATGTTCCAAAATTTTTGAAAAATGTGCGCGAGCTAAAGAACGCTTTTTGAAAGAAAATGCCTTGTAGTTACAATCAAAAGTGGAACTTTTACCATCGCGAGATCCAGTAGACACACGCAAGCCCTCAACATCCAGAGGCCGACCATCAAAAGAATTTCTAGAAACGACTGAGCGAACCAAAAGAACGAAAACCATCGATACCCGTACAACGAGATCTTCATTAGAATTAATTTACGCTACTCTGATGAGCTTACGCTCTGAAGGGCAACTTGAAGCCGCAAAATTAATTCAAGAGGCGCCAACGACTACACCAACACGTGCTCATAGAATCAGGAAAGCATGGCTACAGTCAGAAGAAATTATACGCAAATTTGCGATCATTTTGAGACCAATATCTTGTGGGGAAAAGTAGATGCAACAGCTTTTAAAGCATATACTGAAGAGATGGCAAAAATGTATACGAAAGAATATGCATGGACATTTAATAGTTTCGTCCGTAGACCTTCCTATTGGGTTACTTTCTGAGGAAGCACAAGAAGCAAGAAATGAACATTTTAGAAAGTACAGAGAGCATTTTTCTAGGAAATCGTCCAGAGAACATACAAATCGAGACCTTTTAAACAGGTTACTGATATCTGCAGATCCGGTTATAATCCTGTTAAAACCTCTCACATACAAAGCAGCAAAAGCGCACAGATTTTCCTGACGAGTTAATTGGCCTCCTCGAATTTAAAAATCAAGAAAAAGGGAAGAATTTCTAGAAACGTTGATTGAAATGGAAGAAGAAGTTGAAGGATCAGAAGCACAGTTGCCAAGTTATGGTTATTAATATCCACTTAAAACTTAGTATTTCTTATATTATAATTATAAGTAAGTAAGGGATTATTTATAATATTATTAGTATTATATTATTATGTACTTATGCTGGGAGTCGGCAATTGCATTAATATATACATAATTTTTACGTGTAAACATTCAATAAATAGACAAATAAGAATAATAAAACTTGAGTAATATCTACACAAGAAATTATTATATCTGAAATTATAATCTTGTATAAGTAAGGGATTATTTATATTATAATTAAAAATATTTTTTACTTGCTACCATGTCAGCAATTGGTTTAAAAACATACTCATCTATGTGTATATATATATATATATCTTTATAATTACAATTTTGATTTTTTTATATCGAATTTTGTAGAGATCTGATTTTTGTCCGCGTTTTTTGGACTTTCCGAACACTGTGCGCCAGTCCCCCCCATTTGCAGTCATCCAGAATGCAAAGCACAGCTTCCAACTTTTCATTGTGTGTATTGAACGATTCCTCTGAATGTCCCATTAACATTTTTAATCGCATCAATAAAGATAAGTAATAAGTTATAACACATCCTCTCCATCAATCGCGCTGTATCTTTCGCGGACAAACACTGCAATAATTTCAGCGATTTAAAGGCTCTTCCCATAAGGTGCACACGTAACTCTAGCGGCCGTCACATATCCCTCCTTTTTCCCCGTCGCCTTCGTGTCGTCCGGCGTTTCGTGAGACGACTGAATTGTTTCACGGTTAATATTTCACGTTTACGACGGCGCACCGGTCAAATCCACATATTTACAGCCGATTTGAACACAATCAAAGTTAATAAAGAACGTTTAGTGCCAACGGACCGGGGCAGACGGATAAATCAGGTGACCACGTGGCATTACGGGTCCGTACTGTGTTTACACTATTGTATTATGAGCCTTTGTCCACCTTCTTCACACCCACTGGACTCATACACTGCACCGGTTCGCATGGAAAGTGATATTTACGTTTTTTCATTCTCTTTTGCTAGGGTCAGAAACGAGAAATATTATTCCGTTTCTGTATCACATGCAATGGCGAAATGTTAGGTATTCTGAAAAGAGTTAAACAGTGTATGCAAATTCGCTCATATATTCTTTTATGGTAAAATATATATTCAAAATAATTCTATGGTTTCCGATGTTGATAACTATTCGAAAGCAAATAATTTAAATTTCCAGATATTACTGCAGCATACTGGAGAAAAATTAAGCATAAAAGTACTATTGTCCATACTTTCCTTTAAATATTCCGTATCCTTATGAAGCTCTCTACTGGTCTTATTAAAAAATATTTAAAACAACATATACATCACTAACCAGAATTCCATCATTTCTTCCAATACTGGAATATGCCGAAAAGACATACAACTATGGGCAATCGTCATCAACTTCTTTATGTTAAATAATAACATCTATTTTTTAACTCATTCTACTTAATATTACGCGTAATTAATACTGCGGTTGACACTTTACTTATAGTGTGGTGATAACAGTAACCAAATTTCCTTGACTTTATAACCATAAAATAAATACATTTTTTCCCATCAGGGAAGAAAGTGTGCACTTTCCTCATTTGAGGGAGGAAAGTTGTACTTTTCCTCCTATTTCAAGATCGGTAATCAAAAAGTGCTTTATATTGATACATCTTCTAATATCGCATTAAAATGCATAAGGTGTGAACCCCACTTAAGATGGTATAAGATCTTGAGGGCAATCTGTCACTGTCTGTCACATAGAAACTTATGCATATTTGTGATGGTTGACAACTTTAAATTTGCCTCAGTCAAATACTATTTTGCAACCATTCTAATTATATATACAGTTCAATGGTTACCCCACACGGTTATCGTAGTTATTATGGTTCGATCGTCAGTTTTCTATAGGTGATGAGATTTTTCATCCATCTTTCATCCATGAGAGCGGGTCTTCACTTTCTAAGAATTTGCAAATACCAACCTCTGCCAGAACAGTCATGTAATAATAGTTAGTTAGTCTACAATGTCTCGTTAGTATATCAACTATCATCTTAACAGCCTTTCTGTCTTTATTCAGTGGATCCTTTGTTGTTTTAGAAACTATTTTGCCTATCCTTTCCCGCTACTTTTTAAACTTGTTGCTGTTAGTTGATGAACTTTGTTATTTGCGATTTGGTAATGCCAAAAAGTCGTCCGAAAGGTCAGCATATTTACTGTCTCATTTCTTTTCACACTGGTATGGTTGGGCACCCAGGCCAATGTTATTTTCCTTTAAGCATCCACTTCGTTTAGGGTGTTTAAGCGTCCCATACAAATCTTGAGGTCACACTTGCGGAATTAATCACTTTACACGTTGACTTGCTGTTAGATTATATAGCCACGATTTTATCTATCTCTCTCCATCTGTCTCCATATTTTTCTAAAAAAAAAAATATTAAATTACAGCCACCTCAATCTGGAATATCGTCACGTCTTCGCTGAAGCGAACCGGGATACCTACGTGTTTTAGACTCTTTTCCATATTGTGGCTCTTACACCATCATCAGTCATCATCTCTTAGCAGTGAGCCTTTCTATCACCTCTTCTTGCCTGGTGCTATAACTTGGTACTATATGCTTCCTTTGTACGCTGCAAATCTAGTCAGTTTTTATACAGGATGTAACAAAAATATGATGTAAGTTTAAGCAGGTTTTAACTACACGAAATGTAAAGTACAAATTTGCTGAAAGCTGTTCATTAAAAAAAGAAAAAAATTACTTCCGGGCCTTATGCAAGGAAACGTAACTTTCAATCCTTACTAAACGCAGTGAAAGTTACGTATGTATGAATATACTGCATTGATTATGTACTAAAAGTATTATTCTAACTGTGTGTCGATATTTAAGAGTTCATTGAACTTTACCTAAATAAATCAAGGTCAGTGAGCCAATTTTTTCACTCCTCAAGAACATTCACAAATAAGTATTGCTTTTAATATCTTGATAAAATGTTGGAGATTCTCCGGGTGTACGAATTTAATAGTTGTAAAAAAGGTGAATATTTGTTTCTTTTGCTTTTGCTAGATCGGAAGCTTGTTTTCAATAAACACCACCACACATTCCTGTGTCATTTAATGTTTTGGCCGCCTCCACATGCCCTGCCTTTGGTCACCATACCACTGCTCCGTAAGTTATCATAAGCGTAATACTTTTGTGTATAATTACATTGTCATCTTAGGGTTATGACCCGAGTTTCTCTTGCACAACCTTGTGCACTTGCCAAGGCTTTGAAATTGTTTTCAAGATATGTAGATTTTATGTAAATTTTGATCGGACCATACACCAAGGTATTTTACATGTTGTGTTTTGGAACATATTACTGATAGTTGCCCTTGTTTACACCAATTGTCGACTGGTTTTAGTACTTTTTGTTGTTACATCTTGCAAATAGTTTGAAAGTGCAAACCACTTTCCTGAAATACCCTGTATATAAGCTTTCTCTTTTAATTACTCTTCCAAAGATCTAGTTCATATTCACATCAACTATTGCACAAGGAACATTTATTATTATCATTATTATTACATAAATCATGACTGTGAAATAGAATCCCTTCTTTCTATTTGATAAAAAAATAAGATTATAGAAATTGTAAATTCTTGGTCTTATTTAAGGATATGTTACCAATGAATTTCACACAAAACCTACTTGAAAGCACTATACCTACTTATTCGAATGCACGCAACTATTTGTTTGCCGCTTATTATTGCTTTCAAGAGGGTATTTAACTTTTCCCAAACTGTCACGACGATAAAGGTGAGTCCGTCCGTGGTCCGTCCCTTTGAAACTGCGAGAACATTTCGGGCAAACGTTTAGGAGTCCGACCGTAAAGTCACTTAAAATCTGATTACGACAATCGAGGAGGGCACGAGCACAACAAAGGCATGCACAAAACAGTCGTCGACAATCGGCTTTCACGCTCCTCCGAACGCAGCAGCCTCTTTTTCACTTTTGCACGAAATCACGGAGCGTGTCCCCTGGTGTCCCCAGAATTCGTGAAAAATAACCGACATTTGTACACTTTCGGATATCTTGCGGAGTGTATCCATTGTAGGTATCAATGACCCTAGTAATATATATTCTGTAGGTGACAATTCCATTTTTATTGTGCCCCGAAAAGATACTTCGTGAGGCGTTTTCGGGAAACAAAAAAAAATTCAAAATTAATTTTGTGGTTTGAAGGATATATTGGTGAAATCTGTGGAAATGGATGTTATTTAATTTTTTTCTTGATATTGTTGTGGCCTATTAAACGTGACTGATGATATTTTTTTCCCAGCAGGGAGGAAAATGTCCACTTTCCTCCGTCATTTGAGGGATTAATAGATGACATTAGTACATTCGACCCAGTCTAAGCCCATTTATGAGATAATTGCTAAATTATGAGGTATTAAATTTCAATTAAACTATTACTAAACACTTTTAAAACGACGCTAACTTGACAGTTGTCAAAAAATATTTGACAGATTAAGCCTACTATCTATCATGTCACTCACAGGTAGGGATGTCTTTATTATTTTTGGACATTTAGTTAAAATTGCACTGGCTGGTAAAAAATATTCAGTATTCAAACCACGTGAAGAAAGTGCTATTACAGGCACTGGCCAATTACAAACCTCGCCTTCGGCTCGGTTTCTAATATTTGCACTTTCCTCCCTTGGTTTGAATACTATTTTTTTTTCCAGCCAGTCCAATTTTAACTAAATGTCTAAAAATAATGAAGACATACCTGTAAGTGACATGATAGATAGTAGGCTTAATCTGTCAGATATTTTTTGGAAACTGTCAAGTTAGCGTCATTTTAAAAGTGTTTAATAATAGTTTAATTGAAATTTAATACCTAATACTTTAGCAGTTATCTCATAAATGGACTCAGACTCGGTCGAATGTACTAATGTCATCTGTCAATAATGTCATATATTATAAGATGTACAGTTTCATCATGTCAATATCACTTACTTTTCCTCCCTAGGAAGGTAAAGTACAACTTTTCTCCCTCAAATGAGGAAGGAAAGTGGACACTTTCCTCCCTGCTGGGAAAAATATACTATTCCTTGGCCTAGAAAAGGAACAAGCTGTAGCCTTGGTATTATTTGATCGTTCCAATGCATTTGGTAACATAAATTTCAACATGTTAGTATCTATTTTGCTTTAAATAGGATTTATTTGATATGCTATTACACTTTTTTACAATTATTTACATGATAGATTTTAAGCTGTACGGCTATGGGCTGTCTGGTGAAATTTTCTCGTAATTTGCCTATTGAGTGTGGGATGCCACAGGGATCCATCTTGAGTCCTCTGTTGTACACCACATATACTTCTGAAATAAATTTGTATATTTTAAACAGCAATTCTTACTTTTACGCTAACGATACTCAGAAATATATAAATCATTTAACGTATGCGATACTTTTGCAGCTGTCTAAGCAAATAAACCAGGATCTGTGGAGATTAGTCGAACATTCACGTCAAGTTGTATTTAGCGGATCAATCCTTGAAAATCTAGCGTGATAATATTTAACAAAAGGTTCATCGCTCTTATTTGTTGAAAAATGTTTTGATTGAGATGGTTGGTATTGCCTTACCTATTGTTGACAAGGAAAGAACTTAAGTATTTGGTTTGACGTAAACCTGCGCTTTAAGAAACATCATATTTCTGCTACCCTTTTAAAAAGCCACGGTACATTGAAAATAATTTACCAGCAAAAGCATGTCCTTAGTAAGGAAATTAAAACATTGCTCATCAATCAAAATGCTGCTGGTACTAAGTCATGCGACATTGTGTTCGACTTTGCATAAGATTCTACTGACAAAATTTGATATTTGGTATCAGAAAATATAATCGTATTAGTCACAACTTAAAAGAACCTAAAATAGTAAATGGTTAAAAATAAGCAAAAAATTCATACGTTATGTTTTTTTTTCCATTCTATAATTAGAACACCTCACTACCTTTATAAATAGATTATTTTATAAAGATCTCCTTAGACTTCTTTCATACGATACGGATTTTACCAGGTCCAGTTTTATTGCTGTTTTCCTTGTAGTCTAGTACAACATTACTTAAATGCATACACACAATACGCCACAAAAAAAAATCGTAAACGGTTATCGTCTACCAGCCGAATGGTTCGACTGGGGTTTCACGGTAATGTTCTACCAAACTCCACGGGAGAAAGCAAATAAACCGGTCCGGAAAAAATCCGTATCGTGCGGAAGAGGCCTTACGCCACCACATCACCGTACAACTCTTTTCCGGCGGTCCTTTTCATACAAAGCAATTGTTATAACAACCTACCATCAGATCGTTTAAATTCTCTTTTATTAAACACGTATATCTTTTTCTTCTTGATAATCAATGACTTAGGCGTGCATCTCATTCATTTCATTCATTCAAGTTAGGGTGGGCACTTGATGTCCGGGCACTCGAGCTAGGTGCTCATTGTACCATCCCTATTGATTCTCTTATTTCCACTGGAGCAGCTTGGTGTTCTCTATAAAGCCCAGTATCTTGCCCAGTGGAAACTTGAGAACCTTCGAGGGCTCCAATAGATCTCTCCCGAAATATATGTGCAGATTACATGTAAACTCGTTTCCTCCTGTAGTTCGCATCTTCTACACCACGGTTCGCTTACCCGGCCTGTGTTTTATAGATGCTTTTTTCAGAGGACAGTGTCCAGTTACCAACCAAGTAATGGTTTTAACTTCTTTCTTACTGCACCTGAGTAGGTTATCAGAGAAACTACCATCCCCTATGAGCGTTTTGGTATGGAGTTAACCTTCAGTCGACCTCCATTTCTTTGTACTTTCTTTATCTAACCAGGTCCAGATATCCCTTCTTGCGGAATCCTTAGTAATCCCACATACGGGCTCTGGACCCATGAAGTGTCTCTGAGAGCCCTCCTTGGCTAGTTCATCGGCTATTACGTTGGTCTTTATATCTTCATGTCCCAGCACCCAAATCAGAGACACCGTGTTGTCTCGTTCCAGTGTATTGAGGGATTGTTTGTAGTCTCTAACTAGTTTTGACCTAGTTAGTGGGTTCGAGACTGCCTTGATGACAGTCTGGCTGTCAGTCATTATATTAATTTTCCTCCTCATGTAGCCCCCTTTTGCAATCATTTCTGCACAGGCTGCAAAGGCGGATACCTCTGCCTGGAAGACCGTTGTATGTTCCCCCAGGTTTATGGATATCCTTTGATTAGGACTAAGCCCACAAATACCAGCTCCTGTGCCCTGGCTGGATTTGGATCCATCCGTGAACCAGTTATCATTGGCAACGATCTCACTGCGTGCCTGGTCTCTGTTCGGTATGGAGATTTTCACCTTTTCAGTGAAGATAATTTCGGGTGCTATGCTGTCCGTGGGCATTTGCAGCAATACGCGTGCATCTGTCATCATTATTTGTAACATTAATTTGCTTTGCAACTGTTGTTTAAATATTTTGTGTGCTCTTGTTTTGTTTTGTTTTATATGATATGTTTGGAATTAAGTGGCACAGCAGTTATCTGACTTTAAAGACTGAACTTCGCCCCTATTCTAAACATATTATGTTGTTGTCCAATATAATCTCAATAAAGACATTATTATATGACGCTACACTCCTATTTAACAGCGATCTTGCTTAGCCCCTTAAGCGATCATTATTTTTTGGGGATAAATGCCTCAAAATTGTCAATTTTACGTTTGGGGCCCGTACATTTACGGGATTACTACCAAATATTCATTGCAGTTGGCCCGTATATATACGGAATAATCGCTTAAAGAGTTAACCTGTCAATTTTTATGTTATTATGTCGATAGTGGTCACTAGATTTTGTTATATGTACATAAATATTTAATCAATTGGGCCTTCAAACAAATTGAAAACTTATAGACATTACTTATAGTTAATAAATGCTTACCTATCCTTGCTTAAAAAGTTTGAAAACACAAAATAAAATCTGAAATAAACCGAGGAAAGGTACAGTGGAGCGTAACGTAAATCAAATAGATACAACAGAGCTTTGGAGTTAAACAGACTTTAATGCTGGGTCTTTTGTAATTCGAGGAGTGTGCGGACCCAAGCGGTGTAATCCGATTATGCAAGACCGACCGAACTTAGCGGTAGATTACAAATATAAGTGGTTTCTGTGCTGGCGTACTTTCGCTAGAGGAGTTAAACTGGTGTATTTTATTATTCTCTTGGCATATTGAGGCGATTTCTATATACCATGGCGAAAATGGAGCCGATTCATTTAAAACATTGAAAAAATATATTACAACTTTCTACCCCTTACTTATGGCACAGTAAACTCTTATCTTTTTTTATATATCGCACCTTGAAGAGAAACATTTTTCCCTTGTACGCACATATTTTTTATACGAATTTAATTAAGTACACTCCCGTACTCCCGACACTTCCATACATCATTTTGTAATGCATCTAAGCAGCAATAAACTGTTAATAATCTCCCGTGAACTACATTTTTAATTACCGCCGCAATACAATTATCCTCCTGGCTGGAATAACAGCGGGTGGCCCTTACGGAAACTTCACATAGACACCTTGAAACAAAGACCCCTCGATGCGCTCGCCATTGTATCCATTCTGATATTTCTCCCTCGAACGTGCTGGTCTTCCTTTTATCTTAACCCAATTGCCGCTGGAATCGTTGTTCGAACACGACTATCTACAAGACGTTAAGTTAATTATGAAGGAGAGCCGATTGGATAACGTAAAGTACACCAAGTAAGCGGACAGTTTGTTATGTAATTGTCGACAAATGTTTGCTTTCCACATCGATTCGCAATCTATTGCACCTAGATTATAGCATAAAAATCTATCTAAAGAATGGTTTAAAATTATGTTTGTCATAGGGAAAGATACCCAAAATAGATATAATTCATTTCATTTGTTATAAGTTGTTTGCTTTCCAACGTACTTGTTGATATTATTTTAATTTACTTAGAAAAAGATAACCAGTTAGGCAACGAAGAAGGAAATATTTTGATTCCTTTGGCGGAACGTTGCTTCAAACATTTTTTTCTTTAAATTAATGGTATGTTTAGACCAACAAGCCAAGCGGTAATAATAGATTCATTTCAGAACATTTTAGTAATCCATGTAGTCATAGACTAGCAGCTATTAGTTTTTTGGTGCACCGTTTACTCAATTTTTCGTTATCCACAGAACCGTATAATAGCGAACGAAATCATCAAAATTGCAACTTTATCCAAAAGATGTTGTTTTTATTACTATTAGGAAACATAAACATAAAATAAGAATTAGAAATATAAGTATATTACAAGTTAACGATAAAAAGATTAAGAGGTGTTAAAGTGCCATTTTTTCCAAATTACATAGAAGATCCACAAAATATTTTTACTAAATTCAGCTTCGAAATTACTTCAAGATTCCATATGTCAAAAAGGCAAAATATCTTGGGGTATGGTTTGGTATCAAAAACGTACAGGAAACGTAGGAAACAACAAACAAGGTCACTATAGCCCTGCGCGAACTGGTATACAGACGGCTTAAAAAACTGATTATGGCGTAAGAGCGGGAATGTATGGAAAGAAGCCCAGAAAAGCTTCACCAAGGACACGACGGGGTTCCAGGTTGAGATAGTTGCAATTCATCACTGTGTCAAAGAAGTAGAAAGATGGAGCGCGTTAGGCAAAAACGTCGCCATGTTCTTCTGTTTCAGCTAAAGCAATCAGTTTCTCAGGTGTTGACTGGTTTTTAGACTACGTAAACGTCCTAAGTGGATGGACATCCAAAGGAAATTAACCCTAGCCGCATGGGCATTAGGGGAAATGAGGCGGCGATGATCTACCCAGACGAGGTTCGTCAGAGGTCATTCGTGTGACTAGCCTCCTTCGATATTGCGAAATGTAATGAAAAAGTAATACGAATCGAACATGTTGTCCCAAGACTAGTTGTTGTGATAAATTAATTTTCTAATTATATTAACGAATATTTGCAAACTTTATAAATCGGGGACGTAATTTGTATGCTGTGGTATTAAAATTGTTTAAATCTTAACGTTGCGATTCTTTTAAACGATATAAAACTTGACTTAAATTCTGTGGCGAATTGGTCAAAACTAAATAAATCTGGCAATAAATCATAGTAAAACGTCCATTCTCCCTTTAAAATTGCAACCTTCACTGATACCTAATGATCCTTTCGGCAATGGCTTAATAACTATTAGTACTTCGACCAAGATATCGGGATTATTTTGATTCCAATATGGAGTGGGGAGATCATGTTGATTATATCTGCAGTCAGCTATCAGAACGTGTTATGCCTTTACCATTTAAAACAAAGTTGCGTTCTAAGTATTTCTGCTTTCTATATACTATGCTGAGTTTTTTCTTAGACTTAGATATGGGGTGTTTACTGGGTGCTCTTCCAGAGTGCCGAAAGGATTTTTATTCTGCAAAAACGTGCTTACGATTTTGTACAGTTTGAAACCTAGAGACTCATGTAGGCTATTTTTAGGAATGACAGCTATCTCACCTTTATGATATTTACATCCTTGAAGTATTGAGCTTTGTGTATATAAAATTAGAGGATTTTAAAAACTCATATAACACGAGTACGGCTACAGGATCTTTCTGATTATTTCTTCCTTCACATAAAAATCAATCTTTCGAAACAGTGTCCAATTGTCGGTTGTAACTCTTCCATGTTCTATCAAATATAGTAACACCAATAACACAATTTGGTAGAGTTTAAAAATCGTGTAAAACCTACTTTATAACATAATTGTTATTTGTTGATGATTACTATGAATTTCTGTCAAAGTTATAAGTTAATATGAATTAATTGGCTGCTGTTCGCCCTAACTATGTAGCTCTGTTAGTTTGGTTTCTTTGTGCTGTGACGTTTTCTTGTAATTTATTTGTACATGAAATAAAGTTACTATTATTATTACTATTATTATTAATTGATTGGTTGATCGAGTCACGCGGTAGTTTGGGTAGTTAGTGATAATTCTAAGCACGGCATAAATAACACGTTATGCTTGCGCGCATAAAGAAGTATGTCATGGCGAACCAAAGTTGCATTACATATATAATTATTATATTTTGGTCAGACAAAAATCGATTTCGGCCGTAAAGGTTTTGTTAATGGAAAAGGGAGATATTGAAAATCCGGATGGAGCTGCGGAACATATTTTAAAAACGTTAAGGTGTTTTTAGGATTTGATTTTCTAGAAGAACAACGAAAAGACTTTGTAAATACACACGAAATTTGCTGAAATTGTGGAAAAGGCAAGAGCCTTGCCACTCAGCTGCCACCTAATTTTATCAAAAACATTAATTCAAATATTATTTCTTAATAATAATCTCTTACCGTGTAGCATTGTTAAATTAAAATTATTATTAGATCTTTTCTTTTCTATACCCTCAGAAAACAATCAAAGTGGAGTATTGTAGAGTTGCTGCCTTTCTATTCAATAAGTAAATGATTTTTCCTGTATATGGTTTCGTATGCGTCTAACTCTTTTGCTGTGATTTTATATTTTTTTAGTAATTCAAGTTTTCTATGTCGATTTTATGTCCGGTATCGTTTATATGTTGTTAGGTAATGCTAGATGATTCAAGTATACCAAATCGATAACATGCAGTGTGTTCTTTGAATCGGGTTGCATGCGATCGAAACCAGTTTCAAACAATTATCTCGAATTAATCAATTTTTGTGTAACGAGTGATCGGATATTTACATGTCCAAAATGATGTATATATACCTATCACGAAGATCTAAGGTGCTCAAAACTTCCTGATCACTAATCGCAGGTATAGAGTTATAATTAATTTGCTACGGTTAATGAAAATTGTTGGGTCGTTCTTTTCGTATGAAACAAATTCGTAATCCTATAAACTGTGGATTAATTAATAATTAATCCTATATAAAATGCATATAAATATTGACACTTACTGGCAGTCCACGGGTAACTGGCGTGTATTGCTCCAATATATACATAAATCTGTTTATGCTATAATAAAAAAATAACTAGTAAATACTGTAGTTGAAGAAAATCATGAAGTAGATACATAGGGAAATTAATTTAGAATGGAAACAACATCCGTGATCATTATTATTTATATGTTATTTTCATGTACAAATACGGATAAAAGCTCTAGGATCAAATATTAAATTAATTAAAGTGTGTGATGCTGAATAACAGTAACTACAATCAGGAGATTGTGGGATTCTCCTTCAATGGGTAGACAATATTTCTGACATCAGGGCGGCTGATGTCGCTGTTAACAAGGTGGGATTAGGGTACAAAACATTAAGACAAGAAGATAACTTCACTATTACAAAAAACTGAAATACGTTCTTTTCAATTTATAATTGCAATTACATTGTTGTTCAATTAGATTTAATATTTTTTCCTGATTCAATCAGACGGTAAGAATTTTTTTTTAAATTCAAAAAGAAATCGGCTAAATTTATTTGTAAGTTCTTATTTTTTTCAGCGACGCGACGTTTCGACTGTAACGACATCTTTTTCAAGCTATAAAGATTACAATGTATTAATTTAATGGTGGGATTCTATGGCCACCGTCGGCACCTATAAGGTTATAGGCAAACCTGTAAGCATGTATTTTAAATGCTTACAAAACTTACAAATAACTTTACAGGCGCTGCATATATGCATAGAATCCCACCTTAAAACTCTAAAAGAGCAATAATAATTTAAATATCTGTCAAATTTGCGTTACATAAGTCAATTTAAATTTTAAAAAAGGCAACACTAATTATCATATTGATTTAAAATTTTAATTCTATTTATTTTAATTTTGGAAAATGATTAATTATCTATTTATTTAAATGTATCTGAATTAAGTTTCTAGTTTGAATGATAAAAAAAATGAATTTAAATTGAAACTCTAAAATAAAAATAAATTTATATTGTCGCTTAACACTTGTTTTTTTTTGAAATAATTAAGATTAGAAAATTTATACGCTCTTGAAAGTATATGGATATGCCAGGGTTGCATGAAAAAAATTGTTTAATATCAATAAATGATGTTATTGTTTACCACAAAAGGTCACAACTGGCTTCGGCTACAAACATATTTCAGGTTATTAAGAAACTAATAGTCAAGGTTGAATAGAACTCAAAAACTTTCTAAAGTGTCGTGGGCGCACTCTCTAGAATACTGTACCTTCGCCAAAAAGGATTATACTGATGTTTATTTTTAAGTTTTGAGAATATTTTAGATAGTTATACCAAAAAAAAAATGTTTTAGGAGGAACTATATTTTAAACAAATGTTTTAAGCCTGTTTTTGGGGAGACGAGATTTGAGAATGATTTAATTGTTTTCTTTTAGACGAGGGCTAAAAAAGGAAGTGAGTTGTTTTGAAATGGTCAAATTATAATAGTTGATATAGCTAATAGTGTGGTAATTAAAGTTAATATAATTATAATTACGTAGTAATTTAATTGAAGTTGGCAATTTCAATCATACAGTAATTGTAATTATAACTAATAGTTATAATTAAACTGTAATTGTAACTATGGAAGCAATTAATTACATTTTACACAACACCGGATTAACGTCTGGAATGGCCAAGTGCCTTACAACATTGCTTAGGATCTTGACTATTGCAAGTGCCACAGGTTCGATTCTCGCTCCAATCAATAGTAATAACTGGATCTATCTATCACTATCAATAGTGATAATTGGATTAGGGATAGATTTAGCTCAGTTGATGTGACTGACAAGCATATACATGTTTGGCTTTATCAAAACTCGCTCTACCCCAATGAGCTTCCAATTTTCATTTATTCATTTCATTGTTGAGCTATGACGTCATCACAAAAAACCAATATAAATTTTTAGTGGTGAAATTGAATAGTGTGGATTTAGCAAATTGGTTAATAATGTTAATTATTTGTTTTATTTTCATTTTTCATTTAACATTTCATTTCATATGGTCTATAAGTCATAAGTACAACAATACCCAATATCAACAATGACTATCCAGAACTGTAGACTTTACAATACGTATTTCCGGATTACCAAGTAGGCCGTGGAATTAAATTCGTAGATATCGACGTTTCGACAAACACTACGACTGCATCTTCAGAACGATGTTTTAAATTCACTGCCGTAGGTCGTAATTAATTGAGGAAGTTAGCAGTAACAATAATGAGCTGATTAGATAGGTATAAAGTTAATTGTTAACAAATGATTTCCTATATGATAACATTTGTAATTGTGAAAAATAGTACTAAATAAAACAAATTCGCATGTATAGTTTTACTACTAAATTACAATAACTCTTCACTATGATATTGAGTATTTAACTATTTTTTTTAATCTGCATTTGAACTCTTTTAGTTTTAACCTCTCAATTTCTTTTTATAGTGGCGTCGAAAAAGAAATGAAAATTAGGAGATGAATCAGGTATATTAAAAAAAGAAACGTAAAACAAAATACACATGCATCAAGTTGCTACTATAGCAATAGACAAATGTGTCATATGGTAAGTATTATATAATACTTAAAGCAACATTTTATTTTTATGGATTTGAAGCTTGTCATGTTTGGTACTTCAAAAGTAAAATATATTGGAGCTCATGGATATTGTCCATATCCTTCAACTTTCGATTTCTGTTATTGTCATTGAAATAAAGCATTCTAATAGAAATATTCAAATATAGTCACAGTAGGGTATTGAAAGCACAACAATTCGTTTGTTTTAAAATGAACACCTTCCAAATTCATGCATAAATAGCCTTCTAAGATTCACACCTAAATTATTCATAAGTGGCTCGTTAAGGTACTATCCATGTCGGTCGGTGTTAAAGTTAAAGAATGCCGTTTAAGAACACACACGTCTGTCTATTATATACTTTGATAAGATACCTATACGTTGCATATACATACATATGTGCATACATTCTTATATATAAACGTGTATAATGATATACCATTGAACCCTTTTTGTACCATGCTCTGACATGGCAGACCACCTCTTTCGATCCACGTACTGTGTCAATATGAGAAATGCATGTTTTGACCTGGGCGAGGTCCCGGACCGTACTCAATAATAGAGTCCATAAGTCCTGCGAGCTCCGGTCGAAATGAGTGACAGGTGTTGGATCTTTCGACTTTATTGTACAAATACACAACAAATATGTTGTGATGAATGATGATCGGGATGAGAACGCTGTGTGGCGGCCAGATTCACCAATTTCTCCTCCTATATCCTTCTATATCTTTCGAGTATTTGTTTGTTTATTTAAATTTGCAGATTGCAGTTAGCCCCTATTTGCTGCTTGCTTCTTATGTGAATAATGTAGAGTTTGCTTAATTTCTTCAATAAAATATCGCTGCTGTATTGTTAATTTTAAAGAGAAAAGGCTACTAGCTTAAACGCTATTATTTATTATTATAAATCAGTTATTCTTCACCAAAGTTTCAAAGGTGTACACAATCTTTCTCAATAAAGGTTTGCATAGCATTAAATATAGCATATATAAAATGACCATAAAAAAGACCTGCCTCATCATAATTCTATTAAAAAAAGGCATTAAACAACATTGCTGAAATAATTATTACAATTGAAAAAAAATACAGTTCTTGTAGATCTAATCAAGGAGGTAAAAATGCTCAGAAAGTATATCTGAATATACAACAGACGTAAGTCATGTGTAGAGTTAACCAATAGACAATGACTGATATGGATAAAACGAAGTACACAAATACTTAAATTATTGGACTACATACATACTGAAAGCACCTAGAAGTATTTAATTTAATTAAACTATAAAGGTTACAGACAGAGTACCTTTTAACTAGTATTCTCTGGATGCTACACAATTAATAAAGTTGGTTGTGAGTCCATGATTAGTGATATGTATAATTGTAAATGTAGTAAATAAATTATAAATTTGAAGATTGAAAAGAACTTTAATTTTAACGACTAATAAGCTATTTGCTCCAGCTGATAGTACTTATTGTTAGTAAAATCTCCATTTCTACATCAAAACGTAGTATTTACTAGTAATTTTGGGAAACACGCCTTTTACGAGCTTCACCAATAATACTTCGATACGTTGTTTCAATAAAAGAAAGAGATAAGACAAATATGCAACAAATGGTGCACCAATTGTTTCTTCGCGTGTATGTGAACAATGTGTTTGTTTTATTAGTTTAAATTTATTATATGTTCAATTTTTTTTTATATTAAAAGTAAATTACCTAAATTATGAGAAGCATCAATAAATCACATGATTAAGAAAGATGTGGAAAGAAGATTTGAAAAAGGAACAATATATTTACTGAAACGTAAAAAGTACAAATTAATTTTTCAAAAAAAAAATCGGCATTGCCAGGAAAGGGTCATACATTATATTAAATGTTCCATTGTTGTAAATTGGTATTTGGATATGAAATCTACTTTTTAATAATCCTTCAAAATTGTTAGTTATGACGTCATATTATTTTTTTCTTAGATGGAAACCATTTATAGGCTATGTTATACTTAAATAACAAACTTCGCGGGTTTTACAAAAATATCTAACACTCAATGTTTTCAAATATTAAACAAGATATTGCTTTTTTAAATTTCTAATAGATTTCTAGCGTTCCATGGATACGACACATCTACGTAAAAAATCAGCGCAGAGTGCCATGACAGTCAAACAAAATAGTTTTTCAATATATTTAAGACAACATATTTCGGTTCACAAATGCCATCTACAGGTCTTCTACAAGTCAAAAAATAAAATACATTGAAATAGAATGCAATGATAACATATGGTTATTACTATTATATAACAGTTATAATTAATAAAATTGATGATTAATACTTAGAAAACGTCATGGTACAAAATCTAAAAATTAAAAAGTCGAAAATGGGCATTCAAAATACACACGGTAGAACAAAAGAGACAAACAAAGACAAAACAACAATTTAATTTCAATCTGCTTAATTTTTAGATTTAGTACCATGACGTTTTATAAGTATTAATCATCAACCTTATTAATTACTATCATTTATTTTAATTTATACCATATTACTCAATATTTTAACATTTAATTACAATTTTTAAATTTTAAAAACTGTTATATAATAGTAATAATATTGCATTCTATTTCAATGTATTTTATTTTTCGACTTGTAGAATACCTGAAGATGGCATTTGTGAGCCGAAACATGTCTTAAATATATTTTAAAACTTTTGGTGAATGTAAGGGCGTTTTTTTCTTCTTTATATACATTATTATATACCACATTCATGGATTTCATACACATACAAAATAATTGATATTTTCCCTGTCAAATAGTAAACGTCCGCCGATTTATTTTTTTTTTAGGGGAATATTTTGAATATTGACAGAGATATTACACTTTCTATGCTTCGCTAATGAAATAGTTGTGTGCCATGAATCTTTACTATTATGTCATAAGCTTCATAAAGCTAGCTGTGTATTAAACGCAAAAGCGGTAGGGCGTTTTCAATAAAAATAATTTAACTAAATCCTAAAAAAAATACAAAGAAACTAGGAATCAAAACAATTAAATTTAATTAAAAAATAAAACTTTAATTATTCATATTGTCGTCCGACGTTTACAATAAATTTCTGACATCTTTTTTCTATAGCATTTATATTATTTATTATATAATGCGTTGTTAATTTATGAAAAGTGTTAGCCACATGTTCACGGAGTTCTTCAAGCAGTGTTACAAGTATCTGGATATCCAATCTGGAGGTCTTGCCGGCCATCGTATGACTCCATAAGTGTCAATCCATTTATTTGGGAAACTGTGATCTAAGTAATTTCTGGTACCTAGAGAATTGTGTGCAAGTGCAGCATCTAATTCAAAATAAATTTGAATCGGTTCACTACTTGGATCGTTACCTAGAAATTCTATCAAAGGAGCATTTAATAATTCAATCACTGTATTGTGATCTATCTGTCCAATTACCATCATATGTAAAATAATAAAATCTGTAGCCTTTGGCAATAATTGAAACGAAAACGTCCTTGCCTCCGAATGGACTGCTGATTTTTTATACTCCTACAGCATTTTTAATTCTCTAGAAGTGATTGGAAAGGCTTCCACATATCTCAAAATGGGCATTATTTTTCTTGCCTCTTATTAGTCTTCATATATTTTTTCGAATTTTTCTAAATGAGCCATGATTTTTTAAATTATTCTCCAGCCTTTTGAAAATACAAGCATGGGCATTATTTTTTCTTGCCTCTTATTAGCCTTCATATATTTTTTCGAATTTTTCTAAATGAGCCATGATTTTTTAAATTATTCTCCAGCCTTTTGAAAATACAAGCATTTGGTAAATTCCTTTCGGGATGTCTCAGGAAATACAGATTTAAAGCTCTCATAGCGTAGTTTCCACTTTCAATATATGTGCAAACTATGATGTAATAATTGTTTCGGCACATTTACAGTTTGTAATATGCTTTTGTTGTTATATAACTAAGTGTGTTTGGGATGTTTTGTAAATTAAAATTTAATAAAATAGTTCAGCTTTTCATTAAAAAAAAAAATTTGTAATGCAATTCTCCCGTAGGAGTCGAAAAAAAAAAACAGGATAAAAGAATTGCGATGTTCATTCTATTTTCTTCTTGAATTTTAACAAGATGAATAGCACCTAGGTACATATTTCGTCTTTTTTCTCTAATATGTATTTTACGCTATTGCCAAATGTTTAACTATCTTCAGGTACTAACAAGTAGGACAGGTGGATTACCTCGCTATGTATCGGTTACTGTTATACCGATGTCGTACGTCCTTCGTTAGTTCATAAATTACACCTTTCGTATGACAAAGACAAAATGATGAACGTATGTCACCTTTAATACTCTTCATTTTGATTATGACTTGATCAGCTGTTCCCCAACGCTCTTAACTGCATATGTATTTTGGTACTTTTTAGTATATATATGCATTCATATTTCACGTCTTTTTGGGTGCATATGTTCCTAGCTTTAATTATGATAATAGTTAAATTATGTATTTTACATAAAGAATAAACAAAAGTTTTGTTAAACGCGTACAAGTAGTTTGTATATACAAGCAAGATGGCTGTAAATTATTGAAAAAGGGCAAAATAGCAAAAAATATTTTGAATGTGTTCAAAAATCGCTGTTTTACTGGTACTTACCGCGAATACTTCTCAACTAATAAATAGCATAACTTTAATCTTTATGTTCGTTTAAACAAAAAAGCTTCTTCGCCATGTATAGGTAAACGTAAATTGTTGAATTTACAATTTTTTTGTTAAATCAACGCATGAATTGTTCTGCACTAGCTAACAGAAATAAAATATATCAAACGACTATGGATTATATCATTCACGCAGACTAACCATATCAACCAGAAACTGCTCCAACATAATAGACACTTTTCATACATGGGGTAACATATCTGCAAACAGGAGGGGTTTGATAATTTCACAAAGAGGAACCCCTTTGTTGTCAAAAATCTATAATTGATGATTGCGATAACGGAACGATACGTTACCACATAACTCCCTATTCCTTGTCAGATGAGTTGTAATAATTTACTACTCGCATCTGGATTTATGCGTACGCGCATATACACAAATTAGCCACTTGCAATTCCGAGTTTTCAATTAGAAAATCGCAGACGTATAATTGTGCCTATATCTTATTTTCAGACGGAATTCCGACTGTGTTCCGCCTGTGGGGAGCCCATAAGCGATAAATTCTTGCTGGAGGTGTCCGGAAGGAGTTGGCACGCGAGATGTTTGCGCTGCTGCGTGTGTCAACTGCAATTGGATAGGCAGCCATCTTGCTTCATTCGGGACAGGGCCGTTTATTGTAAAGCAGATTACGCAAAGTAGGTACTTATTTGAGGCTAATAAACTGAAACATAAGCAAAATGCTGGATGTATAAACAAGCATTACTACAGTTTCACTAGAGGGATCTGACATAAGCATTATGTTTCTTTGGGTGAAAATTGGGAATATTGGATGTTGGTCATACGTACTATTATGTAGATATCGGGATATTTCTGTTGGGTTTATAACACAGTCTTCATGGTGGAACAGTTACATTAGCTCTTCTATATACACTCAGATCTAAATCCAATACAAAGTACAATTACAGATTCTCATTACAAATATTTAACTAGACTTGCACATACAAATAGCTTGTTAACATAACACATTATGTATGTAACACTTGTATAATTTAAATAAAGAACGCCTCTGCTTTATTTGCATATATCTTTTAAACCTGTCAATAGGATTTCAAATACCAACCTACATGAAAATAGATTTGCTTTCTGATATTCCTACATAATTTATTATAAAAAATACACATGCAATTTAAATATTTAAAATGAATGCTAATTATTATGTATCTACTTAATATAGATATATATCCACACATTGAGAGAAATGAAACCATTAACAGTTTTTAAAATGCTCTGAAATTTTGAAATATTGATTTAACCAACTATCTAATTCTACAAGAATAACAACCATCCAAAATATTACATTCCCTTAATTACTTTTAGTAAATTTAGCGTCGAAGCATGAAGTTATTATAGCCACAATTTAGCATGACCGCAGGATAATCCAGAAAGGAGAATTATGGAATTAATTATTTGTCTTTTGCTTGGAGTAAAATTATGAGTTTGTTTTTAATTGTTTTATATCTGAGATTATTTATTTGGCGAGGTAAAATTACTCTGAATAACATCTTTTTACCCTTGTTCCAATGTAGAAATGAAAGTTATTAGTGCGAAACCCAACCCCATTACTGGAATATTCAGAAAAATATAATTCTGCCAGTACCTAATAGAAGTTATTTGTTTATAATTTTTTATTCACACGCTTATAAATCATAAATAGATCACATTTTGGTGCTAATAAATATAATTTTCATTGCATCAGTGTGATTTTCTTAGCTTATATTTGAAATATATTGAGCGTTTAAGAATGTCTTCGATTATAACGCTATAGGGTAGGCATAAAAGTCAAACAATTAATATGTTAAACAAACTATTTTGACACCACCATAATGAAATCCTGGAATTCACTGATATACTTTTCTACATTATGAAACAATGGCTATTTTCTAGTATTTTCTACGCCCAACATCATCAAGACTCGACTAACACTGATACTAGATACTAGACACACGAAACGGGGGGATTGTTTTTACTGCCTTGAAGATATGCTGCCATTCTAATAATATATCAACAAATATAGCAAGAACTAATATTCTGTTCAGTTTTAATTAATAATCTACTAATGACTACTAATTTTCATTTTGCTTGAACGGTGGTAACCATATATTGCTTGTTTTTGTCTTGAGTATTTTTGATCTTATTCTAAGAAAATCGATTAGATAATTTTATTTGGGTATTTTTCGGTCTTATTATAATAAAATTATCTAATCAACTTTATTAGAATAAGACCAAAAAATACCCAAGAAAAAGCAAACAATATATATTGTGATATAACTAATGTAAAGAGAGCTGGGACACAAAGTCTCCAGTCCTCGCTACTGTTAAGACCCTGAGTTTACCATTTAACCCCAATGCTTAATGTTAATGCAAACTTAAGGACTTTCTTTGGTGCTGCTATCTTTACTATTTCGGAAGTTATGGTCTTTATAGTTATTAACCAAACCTACGCTACTAATTTGTCCGGAAGTTTCTTTCCAGTTGGATAACGATTTACTGCCCTTCAATTGTTGCAGTTCTCCCTTTAACTGGGCTTTGGAAACACCTAGAGCGGGTTCTGTTCTATTGAGGTGGCTTCTGGCCCCTTGTTTAGTCACCAAACTCGTTACCTTTACTATGAGACTGCCCGGTACCCAAAACAAGAGTAACTCTGTTTGTTATAGCCAGACGCACTACATTGGACAAGCACTCCCATACCAGTTTGAATTAAAAGCTAATTGCTTTCAGAGCATTTATACATATATAGATGCTAACTCCTCTCATCCCTTGAGATTTTCTAGGACGCAAACATCAATTGCAAATACTTTCTTCCTGAAAGATGGATGAGTTTGTACCAACGCTATTGAGAGTTGGAAGTTCAAGCCAACAACTGCGAGCCCCACCCTTTGCTTCGCCCTGGATTTATCTGTATATTTGTATAACGTGTGTTTCATATATTTTGATCTGACCCAGCTTCGTTTTTCAGGGCTAGAAGTTGACACTCTAAATGGTTGCTTCAAGTTTAACATTACGGACATTGCATCCGTTGGTATTTCCAGTGATCTAGATGTGCCTGTTTTGTTCATAGACTTGCATATTGTCAAAAATTGAATGGTCTTTTCTAAAATCTTTTCTAAATCTTTCTTAAGTGAAACTGATTTTGCTGTGCAATTTTTTGTGTTCATTTTTCTTATTCTTAATAAAATTTGGATTAGTTTTAATTAAATATCTTATTCTCGTTTTTAAACATAAAGCCGGTAAACCTTAATATTGTCATGGTTCTTGTAACTGCTTTCTATAGCCAATATATTATTTTCGGTTGTAGTCCTCAGGTTTTCCTGAGTAAAACAACAACTATTGTAAACACATTGGTCTTGCCAAAGGCTTTTTGGGAAAACTTGAGGACTACAACCGAAAATAATATATTGGCTATGTAGTATATTTCTTAGTACCTATACGTCGTATATAGTATATAGTTTTTGTATGGTATACTTTTTATACTGTGTTTGTACCTTGGTAACATTCGTACATTTAAACGGCAAAAGTATACGCACGTGTATAGTGTTTCTCTACACCGGTCAAATATCTCCTACACGGGCGACGAGGATAAGTGTTACAATGGCAGATTCAAATCCGTCATATTACGGTAAAATTCGCGAATTTAGTGCTCAAAATAGTGACTGGATAATTTATAAAAGAAGGCTTGATAACTATTTTCTCGTAAATGAAATAACAAGTGACGATAAGAAAAAAGCTATCTTACTAAATGCCCTGGATGAAGAGGCTTATAAGTTAATGTACAATCTGTGTCTACCAAATTACCAGAGAATAAACATATAAAGATTTTGCTGAATTATTCAACAGTATTTTGCGGTGGCGGAATCAGTTTTCGTTTCACGAGGAAAATTTTTTGCGGCTTTTAAGAACACGCATGAAACAGCGAACGAGTGGGCGGCTAGAATAAGAAGTTTGGCGCTGAATTATAATTTTAAGGAAGCTGTTATTGATATGATGTTACGAGATCGATTCATTATTGGTTTCACCAAGGATCAGTTCAGTCGAAGTTATTCAAGCAACCTATTACAAGCACATTCGCTGAAATAATTCAAGTAGCTGTAGCAGAAATGGCGGCCGAGCATCATCCGTAGTACCTCCAACGTCACATCCGTAAAGATGGAGCCAGGTATCCATCATGGGATTTCCAAGAGACCAACTGCGCCCCAAGCGGTGATCAGCGGTCTGCAGAGAAGTGTTCTGTTGCGGGTAGAAGCAATCATGTTACCTCCGCATGCGATTTCGAAGTTTTACTTGTCATTCATGCAAGAAGAAGGGACATTTAGCACCGGTATGCCAAATAAACAATCACGAAAGTCAGGTAAAAACAAATATCAGAATTTTATTGAAGCAGAATTATTTGCAATTCAAAGTAAAAAAATATATAAGAATCCTTTTATTGTAGACATTTTAATAGATTCCAAACCCTACAAATTTTTACTTAGATACCGGGCTAGCATTTCCGCTATGTCAGATAGTTTTGGAAAGAAAATTTTGCAAATACTTATAAATTATCTCCTCCAGATAAAAGTCTAAAGTTTATACAGGCGAGAAAATGGTAGTTTTAGGTATGTGTAAATTTATTGTTTCTTATAATGAGATTAAGAATTGTTTACCTATTTTTGTTATTAAAAATGGAGGTCCACCTTACTCGTTAGAGTTTTATGGACGTCATACAATTTCACTGTTACACAAATAAATTATGCAAATGATTTAGATAACGTGGAATCTTTAATTAGAAAATTTGATAAACTTTTACACCTGGTTTAGGTACCTTTAATAAAGGCACAGTTTCTTTGACATTGAAAAGATCAATCCATAACACCTAAATTATTAAGGCTAGACCATTACCATATGGAATACGGCAAAAGTTGAAGCCGAACTAGAAATTTAGTTAAATTAAACATTATTAAACCGGTAGATTATTCTTTCCTGGGCTACACCCATTGTACCTGTTATTAAAAAATGGGAGCAATTAGAATTTGTGGTGACTTTAAAATTACTTTAAATGCCGTGTTAGAAATCGATCAGTTTCCAATTCCTCGGATTGATGATCTATTTTCTAAGCTACAAGTGGCGCTATTTTTTCAAAAATGGACTTGTTCCAAGCATATGCGCAGATATGTTTGGATGAAAAGTCTAAACCCTTACAACAATATCCACACAAGGACTGTTTCAGTATCAGCGATTGCCTTATGTGTTGCTGCGCGCCCGCGAATTCCAAAAAATTAATGGAATCTTTAACACAAGATATTGAGGGTTGCGTATGTTTTTTTGACGATATTTATTTGCGGTAGAGATTCACGAGAACATTAGAACGATTAAAACAAATTGTTTCAAAGATTGCAGGATGTTGGTTGAAAGTTACACCGGAATAAATGCACTTTTTCACAAAATAAATTAGTTATCTTGGTATATTATTGATAAAGATGGCCTTCATACTTCACCTGATAAAATTATTGCAATTAGAAATGCTCCGGAGCCTACTAATATTAAACAATTACAATCGCGTATTGGGATGATTAACTATTATGGCAAATTTGTTCCCAATTTAGCATCAATATTGCATCCACTTTATCAATTATGGAAGAAAGACGTCAAATAGCGATGGACAAAGATTGCAGTAATGCATTCAGGAGGGTGAAGAGTATCTTAACATCTGCAGATATTTTAGTAATTATAATCCTGAATATCCACTGCGTTTAACAACTGATGCAAGCCATATGGTCTTGGCTGCGTTTATCTCATATTTACCAAATGGTCAAGAGCGGCCGATAGCTGTATGCATCGCGACGACTTTCATCGGCCGAAAAGGTTATGCACAAGTTGAAGAGAAGGTTTATCTATTATATTGGATTGTGTAAATTTAATCAATATCTCTTACGGTAGAGAATTTACTCTGGTTAGCGATAATAAACTTTACTTGCAATTTTTAATCCTAAAAAGGGTATCCTCAATATTCTGCAAATAGATGCGTCGTTGGGCAGAATATTATCAAACTATAGATATAGTGTTGAATATGTTAAATCTGAAAGAAATAATGCTGATTTTTTGTCGCGTTTACCGATTCAAAGTGAAGAAAGTTGGAAATCAGTTGATGTAGAATATGTTAATTTTTTCTCTGATAATGACTTTATTACAACTAACTTTAAATCAATTCAAAATTTACTAATTCTGATCAAATTTTAAAAGCAATAATGAAATTTGTTAGAACTAAATGGCCAAAACGTGCTAAACGCGATGAAAAATTTAAACAATATTACGCGATTAGAAATGAACTTACCATCGAAGATAATCTATTATTTTGGAATAACAGAATAGTTATACCGGAAAAACTTAGATATCGTATTTTAAATCAGTTACATATGTCACATTTAGGGGTTGTAAAAATGAAAAGCATTGCCAGATCATATTTCTTTTGGCCCGGAATTAATAAAGAAATTGAGCAAATGGCTTTAAATTGTGGAAATTGCACGCTAAATAAAATAAATCCCCCTAAAACGATATTACATCCTTGGGAATGGCCTCAAGATGTATTTTCTCGAATTCATATTGATTACATGGGTCCTTTCTTAACAAATATTTTTTTATAATACTAGACAGTCATTCTAAATGGATAGAAGTATTTCCTACTTCTACAATAACAACTAATTTCACTTTAACAGCTTTGCATAGTACTTTCGCTAGATTTGGTTTGCCTAAGGTTATTGTCTCGGATAATGCAAGAAGCTTTACCAGTGCCGAATTTAAAAATTTTATAGAAAAATATGAAATTAAACACGTAACTAGTGCACCATTCTTCCACAATCAAAAATGGAGCTGCTGAAAATGCTGTCAAAAACTATTAAAAAATGCTTTAAGAAATGCATTAGGTCGTAACAAAAGTTTGAACATAAAATACTGCATTAAATCATTTTTTATTTGACTACCGAAATGCCGATCATATTACTACTGGAGTATCACCTTCCTATCTGATGTTTGGACGTAATTTAAGAACTCGTTTCAGTAATTTAAAATCCGATATTAAACAAAAGGTTAAAAAAAGAGTTTTACATAAACAGCAAATCCAATCCAAAAATTTTGGGGGGAGAGATACAAGGAGATTTGGTATAGGGGAAAAGGTTATTGTTAAAGATTATAGGCAAATTAATAAACCAACTTGGATTAGCGGTATTATTGAAAAGTTAATAGGTAACTGTACATATATTGTCAAAATACCCGAATTAAACAAATCATGGAAGCGTCATACTAATCAAATTCGAAAGACTAAAATTCAAAGCGGTTTAACTGATTCTGAAATCTCTACCGAATGTAGTGAACCTACCGACAGTGCTGGAAGTCAAAGACCAATTGTAGACACCGACTTAGAACTTAGTGTTAGCAGGCTAAAAGAATTGTAAAGCTCTGATCGCTTAATTTACGAGAAGTATAATTCTTGTATATTAAATTAGTTAAGTTTATTGTTTTATTAAATATATAATTACAAATTAGATGTAAATACAATAGAATTATTGAGTGTTAATTATTTTCATGTGGTGGCGGAGGGTTGTAGTATATTTCTTAGTACCTATACGTCGTATATAGTATATAGTTTTTGTATGGTATACTTTTTATACTGTGTTTGTACCTTGGTAAACATTCGTACATTAAACGGCAAAGTATACGCACGTGTATAGTGTTTCTCTTACCACCGGTCAAATATCCTACAGGCTATATCAGTCAGTTACAAGAACCATGATCACTAGTTGGTTGAATGACGTTAACTTTTCTATTTTAAATGAAACCCTGTATATTTTTACGAATTCCAATGGAGTTCTTTTTCGAGAGTACAGTATTAAGGTTTAGCAGCTCGGCTCTATGTTTAATAACGAGAATAATAAATTAATAAATTTTATTAAGAACAAGAAAAATGAACACAAAAAAATGTATCAGCAAAATCAGTTTCAGTTAAGAAAGTTTTAGAAATAATCACCATTCACTTCTCGACACAATGCAAGTCTATGAACAAAATCTTCAATGGCATTTGCCAAAGACTCCTCACGGATTAATTGCACTTCCTCAATCATTTTCTGCCGTAACTCGTCCAGATTTTACGGTCGTCTAGTATAAATCACAGATTTTTAATTGACCCCAAAGAAAAAACTTCTCTAACATTAAGGGCACAGTGAGAGCGTGCTCCATCTTCTCGGAACCAAACATTTACAAGTAATTCCCCGTCAGTCCCGCTAGATGGCTCGCCTGATGAACCATGCTAGATCAATAACTGCAGTGCCAGCTTTATGTTAAGATCGCT
The DNA here is from genome assembly GCA_004143645.1 of Protaetia brevitarsis. NCBI lineage: Eukaryota > Metazoa > Arthropoda > Insecta > Coleoptera > Scarabaeidae > Protaetia > Protaetia brevitarsis. The sequence continues at coordinate 1,874,062 of RXPK01000158.1, forward strand.
TGCTGGTGAGAGTTTGGCATGTGTCTCCTAGGTGGCGCACAAGTTGAACTCTTTTCACCGAGAGGGTGATTATAAGTAAAGCTTGAGATTTGACAGCGATGAAAGTGAGTTTATACACTCGGACGAGCGCTGATGACGCCTGGTATGCAGAAACTCAAGTTCGTTCTAGTGTTATTCCCCTTTCATTGCTCTTATGCTAGTATGGTGATCCCTACAATAGACCATAAGCCCCGGCTGGTGGCATATTATATCGGTTCATTGTATTTAGAAAAATGCCTAAATTGCCTTTGAAACCCAATCATCTTGGAATTTCAAAATGTTCTTTTTCAGTTAATTAAACCATTATTAATATTTGGACATTTTTAAAATTAATTCTGACAGCTTAAGTAAAGTACAGTAATTTTAACTTCATGGACAATTAAAACTAAACATAAATTTATGGAGAAATAATTAAAATTAAATATCTTTTATTACTAAACTATTGCTAAACCTTAATACCATACCCGTATGCAAATCCCCGATTCGCATTTAATTAAATGTAAAAAGTCTTATTAAAATCAAAGTAGCCATATTAAAGATATTCGAATAGATCTATATGTAACGGAACGGGTTTTCTTGTCTGGAAACTTTTGGGGATGGCTAGCCCAAATTCAAATGAGACAAGCCAAATTCCGTCTCGCAACAACCCTCCTGCTCTTTTGACCGGGCGAGCCACTGCTGGAAAAAACTTTTTGTTCGGTAGCGAATGGTTTTAGTAATTTTAGCCAAAGATGTTTCCCAACTGTGTTTTCCACCGTCAGTCGAAGCAGGGCCGTTAGTTAGCCTAATGATTGTCGACTTACCCTTCTCGTCGGCTTTCTCTTACCGATGATAACTTCCTCTCCAACCCCTTTCTAAGGGTTCAAACTGACTTTACTGAACTTTAAATGGCGAAATAATAGAACGACTTATATTTTTTTTAACAATTATATATTGAATATTTGAGACATTGGAAATAATCTAACAAACTACACAATTAAATAAATAACAAGTGAACAAAAGGAAGCAAAACACAAATTTTGTATTGTTGAATATTTTAAATTTATACTGTTGATTAACATAAGCTCAGGTGAAATTTTCTTACAAATTTTCATTAAGGGAGAGAGAGAGAGGGCGAACGAGTTACGGTTTTCACGTAATTGCATTGGTTAGTTTTAAGCAGAAATTTTGAACATCTTACCAGCCGACGTGGGAAAAAATAATTCTTCTCGTAATCCAAATTTTAAGGCACAAAACTTTACACAACACTCACAATCTTTTTAAGCCAAGAAAAGGGGGTAATTTTCATGAATTTTATCACAGAACAAAACCTCTCGAGGAAAGCTTGTGCTTCCTGTTCTCGAATTTTTAAGCGTATTTTGATTGCAAAAACAAGATGAGAAGTTTTAATTTTAAGATTTAGAAACGCCCGCGATACGAAGGGAACGCGTGCTTTACTTTAGCTGTAACGAAGTCCACGGAATTAATTAATGAAAACAGCTATGTTAAGGTTTTTATAAACTTTGATTGTGACGTCAATTCGCCGATAACTGTTCGGGCTCTCTTTACAGAGGGCGCAAGTATGACCGAAGCGTTATTTTCTGACTTTCAGACGTCCTACTGGAGAACGTGGCGTGGGAATTGCTGACAGCATTTGTAACTACAATAGACAAAGTAGTAGATAAAATACAAAGTATATCATATTTTCATCTACGCGACACTTTAAACAAAATAGATTATTATTTCCTATGGAGGCAGCGCTACTCAAGCAAATGCCACGGTAACTATCAACTACGCATTAATAAAATGAATTTAAATCTCGTCGTTATACAGGATGGAATTATCGAATTCTTACATATACATTTGCCTGTATAACAACTCAAGGAGCTCACATTTTGTTATGGTACTTGCCGTTGGGTATAGTGAACTGGAAACTCGAATACTTACAAAAATACCTGAATTTATTACCTAAAAACGGTCATTACAATGATCACGGTCGTGTTGACTGCCGTCATACTTAAGCTAGTCACTAATCCTAGCTCCGTCTGATCTACTACTTTACTTAATAAACTATACAAGACAAGATTTAGGGTCCTAAATCTGAATTCATATATTATGTTTTTTTAATATTCCATACCTCATACATTTAATTGCACATAGTTGCTGACGTTTTACATAATTCACATTGTCAACTTTTATGGTTTTCTTCAAGCATATGTAGGGCCACACTAGATTTGTCAAACCTTCTAAATTTAAGATAAGCCAAATGCTCCTTGTAACGCGTTTTAATTGATGTTTTAGTTTGCCAATATATACATGATCACAATCTTTACAAGATATTTTATAAATACCTGATTTGTCCAAATATCTACTTGATCTTTAGGGTTACCTAAAATATTTTAAGACTATTATTGAAGTAGTAACTATTGTCAAGATTGAATTTAGAGAAATTTTTTGTAAACCTTCGTGTAACTTGGATAAATGCGTAATTTTAACATATTTCTATTCTTCCTGTACTAATTTTAAAGTACTCACATTTCTAATTCTTATTCTTGTTTTATGTTTTCTAATGGTATTATATACAACGTCTTCTGAGAATCAATTAAATTGCAGCCATTTTATAATTTTATAAGTTCTTTATTATATCGTTCTGTATATAGATAGAGAGAATTAAATGACGCATGCACCGAAAATTAATAGCTGCTAGTTATTTTCCATGAATGATTTGAATCTTCTGAATAAATCTGTTATTAGTAGTGGGCTTTCTATAGTCTATTTCTAATTTATTTTTATTTTATTACTAACATATCGAGAAAAGCAATCCTATTGTTTGTTTCTCTTCATGGGTAACTTAATGGAAGAAATTTTGAATTTGCTGTCAGAAATCTTCTAATGAGCACTACTAGTATCAAAACACAAAAATGTCCGACGTATCTAACCCCACCCGTTGAAATTATGCCAGCAGTATTCTGAAGATTCTGTTTCAAATTTTCCATAAAAGAAGTTTAGCTGATGAAGGGAGAAATACCCATTGCTGCTCTTCCGTTGTTGGAAATGGTACCGTTGATTTTTGAAAGAATTTTGTTTCATGCAGAGTTTCGCTAAAGAAATGAAACTATCAACTTCATTATTGCCCAACTAATTACTGAGTTAACGTTTGATAAAACGTTGAAAAACATAAGAATTCTATAACATATGTATTTTTTATATGAATTCCCAAAATTTAGTTTCCATAGCTATTTATTTTGAAGCTCTCGACACTAGAGATAATTCCAATTACAGCTGTAAAAATTAACAATATTTACATCAGGTAGGATGGAAGTTAGTAAAAAAAAATAATATTAAATTATACTTCCTGACGACATTTACTGTCCTTCGTCTATAAGAATTTTAATTATTGTTTAATTAACTTATGAGACATCGTACCTACATTTATGATGAAAATGTGCCGGAATGGTTGGTTTTATAAGTAAAAATTTATTCGATAATATTTTACTTAAATGGTGTCGTAAAGTATTCAGTGAGGAAATTTCGGCATTTCTCTTGGGCGAACAAACTAGAACCCATAGATCATCTATCGTTTAAGAAGTTCGAGGATCGTAAAAAAAAAAACCGCCACTGCACGCATTAAGAAAACCAACTCGTAATAGAACGCAAATGAAAAAAAAAGAAAACAGAAGCGAAGAAAAGGTGCGGAATTCACATAAAGTATACGTAGGTATGCGTAGAAAGAGGTCCGTTCAATCTACGTATGGATATATATGGGCTCCGATGAAATTTTAATTAATCGATTACCGTTTGTCGAAAACAAATTTACGAGCACGGGTTTATCTTTAACAAGGGACGACCATGGCAACCAAATCGAGGTTCCTTGTTCATACAAGACTACCGTGTAGAAAAGAGACAGGAAGCGAAGTAAGGAGCTCGTGACACGCTCACTTAGGAGAGGAGATCATCGGACGAAAGGGCAGTTGTTGCCTGCACATTAGAGAATGAACCAAATCGGAAATTATGGCGTCCGGTAAATATTCATTCAAGAGTAACATACAGTTGGTTACATGGAATTAAAGTGTTTGAGAAATCGGGAAAGAAATGATAGTAAAAATCTTTATTTTTGTGAACATTTTATTTTAGTGGTTACCTTACTCATATTTCATGGATTAATTAACAACTATGCCGTGATTGCCTAAATAAAATCTACCTGATAATCCGTCACTATTAATACTCTTGAATGAATGGGACTAAGCAAACTATAGAACTGCAACATGAATACTTTTCTTTTAATTTCAATTACGAACAATGTGTGTGTAGTGTTAATTTAAAACATAGAGACATTGAAAATTCCCGCAGCTTGACCGTGCTGCTTCACAGACATGAAAGTGTACAGAACCTCAAGTTTCCTCTTAGTTTCAACGTCAAGATATGAAATATTAGTGAGATTAATTAATAATGTATCGGAGGGATGGAAGATGATATCACACTATGGTCTAATACATCTATTGTGTCCGCTATTCTGCTGTTTTACAGGTGGCCTTGCTTTCAGAAAGTGCAGGATATGAGAAAACTGCACATTGGGCAAGTCTCCCTCTTCGATTACACATACCCCCGGTACAACGCCTAGTATCCGCTGAGATACTAAAACCTACTATTTAGGCGGACAATTTTCAATTACAGGCACATAACTGAAAGTCGAATTTCTCTCTGAAAAATCTATATCGTAACGTAGGGCTAAAGTTTGTGTGGATAATTTGAATCGATCTTCGAGTCTTGGCCACCGCTTTTCTAATTCGTTTGCTGCAAACTTTAATACTTCAGGAACACGATCATTGAGAAGATCAATCACCCTTCGCCTTTTTGTTTTTCGCGAACATTCGACGAACGATTTGCGCGGCCTGCCGAGAGAAGAACTTGTGTCTGGGTTATTTGCAAAATCTGCGAAAATAAATCTGTCAATCGGGTAAATTTATGAACAGCTTATAGACAATCCTCTGCACAATCATACAAATGAAAATGCTGCTTGAAATACGAAGAAAGCGCTTCAATCTTATTACCGGAGCAGGATGACCAATGTTCGAAAAAAAAATAAAAAATAATTACGAGCTAACTGGCAAAAACTAGCAGCTAATTTTTTTTATTTTTGTTTAAATTGCATTCCGAAATGTATCTAGAACGCAAGAAAACCCGGACGTTAATTTCTCATCATAAGAAAAGTAAATTTAAAGTTATGACAACAAGGAGTAGGAGGTTTTGCCTTTCACCCAGATTTTCGTAGTTTAAATACTTCGCTCAAAAGAGGAAAAATATATACAGAGTGAGCAACCGGATGTGACCAGCACATAACCTCACCACCTTTTAAGGCGACAACATTGTTAAGTTGGTATGCCACATTTCTGGTTGTCAGATATTTTTTTAACTTAAGCTTAAAATAAGAGACGCCTCACATTTTTTTTTTTTTACTTTCAAAAATAAATTGCTTTCTAGATCAAATCTAAAACAAAAACACTTTGGTAAATATTTTTATTAAAAACTTCAACTACAATAAATGCTCCACCATCATTTTGTAAACATAAATGGTGCATATTTGAAACCACGTTGTGGTTTAAAACTCTTCGTGATATATGCATCAAGTCTTCAGCAGAAAAGCTGGTCAAACTTATCGCCGTATGATTAACCAAGGTATAGTCGGAACGCCCTGGCTTTGGTTTGAAATACCTACTCTGTATTCCCTCCATTCCTCAGGTACATACCTCCAAGCAATGCACCCCCTGAACAGTGCCACCAATGGGCTGAGCAGAGAATCCGAATTAAATGGTTAAACAAGAAAATAAATGGTGTTAGATCAGGGAAACGTGCTGGCCAACGTCCTCTAGTTATTAATCGACTGCCAAAATATTCTTGCAGGCCAGCAAAAAGTAAAATAAAAAAAAATACGCAATTTCTGTGACGTTCGTGGTCACGTGGTTCACAGATTCCGGTTGCTCGACTCGTGTACTTTTTACGTTTGCTAAGCCTTTGAAAAAATTTACTTCTGAGGATTTTTTCAACCGATATGAATAGCACTGTTTCAAAAAAGCGACTAAGGTGTCTATTTTGATCCTGTTAACATGTGGTTGTTTGATTTGAATGCACCAAGTTAAAAGTACAAATATTAATCAGGAATAATAATAAAATCTGTTTGTTTTTTTATTTTTATCCAATAGTGAAGCACTGTGCGGCGCTCACATAACAAACACCACCATTCATCCAGCAATAAAGACAAACAATAAAACCACTTACGAGGAGATATCTGTTCAAACATGAAAATACTGGATTTTGGTAGGGGTAAAATGTGGATTTTGTCAGCTGATATCTTCCACTCTTCAATTGTTCCCAATTCTTTCAACACGTTCGTTCAAACCTATAGTTCAGAACCGTTCTCTGATTGATGAGCATACGCAATGATATTTTCACCGTTCGGACCTTGTAGTTCTCGAATTTAAAATTCTTAGAATTTCAAATCACGGTTGGACTGTCAGAACTACAATTCAGAACATTCTAGAACCGTTTCAAGCAGTCAAATTCTGGAAGTAATCTGTAGACCTGCGCATTGTAATCAAGACGATTTATTGGCGTGTCAACTATTTTAGACTTATTGTTTTAGGTTGAGAGTTGTTTACTTTTGTCATGGATGTAAGTAAGCATGAGGTGTTTTTTTTTATTTTACATTACAATCAATGGCGGCTCGTGGTCGGAAACGTAGGGTGTTCATAAAATCAAGAACATGCAAATTTTTAACTAAAATCCAATCATTTTTTTCGTACATGTCCTTCTTAAATTTTCTTGTAAAGTCTCTAATTTGCCCTTTGTATTTGCGTCAAATTTAAGTTCTGGTTTTGATCTGCCCATACTTTTAACTTGAATTTTTGTTCATAACTAAACGAATTAAATTGTCTCTTCAAATATTGCACAGTAAAACTGTTCGCATCCATTGTTCTTATTTATATATTGTTTAGTGTTTACTTCAATACTACTTTGTTTGTTTTGTGGGCATTTCATTATCTTTTTTACGTACTGTATTTACATTTCATTACTTTTTTTACGTACTATATGTATTCTTTTTTGTTTGTCGGCTGCACCAAAGCGCATTAGTGGCAGCTTTGCTTTGTCGGCTTTTTGCAGAGGGATTTAACGATGCGGCGTTTTTAACTGCGACTGCGCTGTTGCCAATTTATTTTTGCTTTTCTAAAAAAATCAATTATTATTTGTATCTTTGAGGGAAATGTACGTTTTTCGGGAACAGTTAAAGATTTACGAGTTTAAGTTTGTGATTTTATGTGCGCGGGTTTAATAAACGTATTGCTGTAGATGAATACCTCAAACGAAAATTTAAATCAGTGTTTTAAATAAAATAGATAGTTTTTTTAACAAATATATTGTCTAATTTCCTTTTTTTTACAAAGTTAATTTAAAGAAAATTAAACACTAAGTATTTAAATTGTTACAAACCATATTATGTGTAATTATATCAACTTTTATCATCTACAATTCTTTAAAATCTTCTTATACCTAAAACTAAAATATAAAATTAAATTTAATACAGACCTGTATTAATTACCCATCTAAACTACACAAATGTGATTAAACATTGAGCACTGGCTTAATATCAGCAACAAATAAATAGATTAATATATTAAAATTTTTAAATTACGAGCAAAAGAAAACAACACATGTGAGTCACCCCGATATCTATATTCACACTGGCTTTCTCGCTCGCACGTACGAAGCAGAGAGCCAGAAAACAAACAAAAACCCTGGAAACAAATCCGTCCAATACGGAAAAATATAGCAATAGTGGAATAAATAATGTAATGTTATATATAGTCACGAAAATTCTGTTAAAACTTAAAGTATAAAGAATACACCGTTATCCTAAAATATCAAAAACAACTTTCAAATGAAAATAACATTAAATTAAGAATTTTTCAGATAATTGTTTTTTTTAAATAAAAAACTACAGCAGTATGTTATTTAATAAATTAAAATAATTACGCACCCTTGGTTTCACAAGTATCACAGTATTTTCCATATCTAATGCAATTTTATCCCACAATTTCCTCAAACTCCGAATTTCTTTCGTCCAACTTTATCTTATTTTGTTTATACCAATTCTATTACGCTTTTGTACTATTGATGTCCCATTTCACATTTTCCTTTTTCTTATTGATCACCTGATAATCCGTCAGCAAAAGAAAACAACACATGTGAGTCACCCCGATATCTATATCACACTGGCTTTCTCGCTCGCACGTACGAAGCAGAGAGCCAGAAAACAAACAAAAACCCTGGAAACAAATCCGTCCAATACGGAAAAATATAGCAATAGTGGAATAAATAATGTAATGTTATATATAGTCACGAAAATTCTGTTAAAACTTAAAGTATAAAGAAATACACCGTTATCCTAAAATATCAAAACAACTTTCAAATGAAAATAACATTAAATTAAGAAATTTATTCAGATAATTGTTTTTTTTTAAATAAAAAACTACAGCAGTATGTTATTTAATAAATTAAAATAATTACGCACCCTTGGTTTCACAAGTATCACAGTATTTTCCATATCTAATGCAATTTTATCCCACAATTTCCTCAAACTCCGAATTTCTTTCGTCCCAACTTTATCCTTATTTTGTTTATACAATTCTATTAGCGCTTTTGTACTATTGATGTCCCATTTCACATTTTCCTTTTTCTTATTGATCACCAACATTATTTCTGCAACAGAATTTAATTTATTTCATCTTGTAATTATTATTTCTTTAAAACTTACCTTTTACATTTTCATTTCCTCTAATTTCCATTGTCATAAACAAATAATAAAATGTACAAGGAAAAAGTAGTAAGGACGAAACAACTCAATTCAACACTTAACTTAGATGTACAGGTTAGGTTATATGATTGTAATTATTTATCTACGCGCGAATTTGAAATTTTAGGTAGGGTTAAATCTGTTCGAACCGCTAACTTCAGAACTACTTTGGAATTTGAACCCGAACTGTTATGCGCACTGGATCCAGAATTTCAAATTCGAGAACGGTTCTCGAACTATAGGTTCGAACGAACCTAAGATATCTCTTTTTACCATGCACTCACTGTGTCGTAATACTATTATTTATTACAATGTTATTTGTTGAATTACCACAATATAATAATGCCTCAATTACGTGTCATTACACCTCTTTTTTCTTAATGAACTAACTATATCTCTATTCTATTTTATTTATTCCTTTAAAGCAATTAGTATGTATTATTTCCAAATATTAGTTGATAATTACCGGATCTATTTTCCTGTATTTATTTCTAGGAAAGTATAAAAGTACATATTAGTAAAAAGGTATAGGTCCAATTTCACCCACAGAATTGTTATTTTAGGATTATCATCTAACGAAATACTACCAAACAATAAAATGTTTATTACAACCGATTTAGATAGCACCCGATCCGCTTTATTTTTCAAGTAATTTCGTGCCGTACATTCCGACGATGGACGATCGGATCCCCAGAAATTATGGTAATGTATGGACCGCCACTGACGCGGTCATCCCGCGTGAGTGTTTCGGTTCGCGTGCGTACATCTCCGACTCACCGGGCTACTTCACCGTTCACCGAAAATCACTAAATTAGGAGAATTAGGGCCCTCATTAACAGATACACGGGCTGATTGATTCCGAAAACGCGCGTAGGCCTCCGCCGGCCTGAAACTGTGCCTTGTAATCCGGCCGTCGATGAATATTCAAGATCCTCCTTAACACGTTTTGTGCATTCGGTCCACGATGTTTAAGACGTCCAACCGAACATATAATATACAATTATATAGGGAAACATTTGCATAAACATATTTTAGTGGCGGCCGAGAGAAAAATAAAGGAAAAACGCCGAGACGTGGAAGCGGGATCGAACTGTCGACACTCACCGAACGTTTCACCAAGAGCGGGCTCGGTATTGAAACGTTGCCGATGAAATAACTGTGGGACAAATTCTAAGCCGGCCTTATGCATATTTATGAGGTACCGAGTGTGTTTATTGACCACTCTACGTAAGTGTTTTCGATATAAATCATGTTTGCGAAAAAATACGGACGCCACGGATTCGAGTAAAGACATCACGGGTGAGAATTTATTTGCTGAGCTGTATAGCTTTAGCCTTACAGGTTGTAAGAGCCACCGTAAACCAGAAATTATCTCCTTAGCTATGCGTACCGTGATACTTCTTCCAATCGAGAAATGCCGTGTAAAGTACTGCTAGCAATACTCTTTAGATATCTAGATCTATGGGTATTGTTTTTAAGTAATTATTGTTATTATTACATCTAAATGTGAATGCGAAATCTTATCTACGATCGTAAGTTATTATACCACTTAATAACGACCAAGATCGTACATGCACTATATTTAATTTCACACTTCATGTGCATCTGTTGCAGGTGTTCAAGAAACAAGGATTTTCAAATAAATTAGATAACGCTACTATGCAAAATAAATGATGATAATATTAAACACAAAATTAATTACATAAATCTGAAAAACAAAAGTTAGAATGTTGTTAGCCAGATACTGTTTGCTGATATACAGGCTGATTCAAATTAACTGGGCACCATTGTTATTTTTGTTATTACAGATTCTAGGAAGTGGATCAAATTAGTAAAGTAATAATGTTTTTAACGCTAATTGATGATGAGTACGCGAAAAAACAATTGCATAACGCATTTCCGAGTAATTTTGAAACTTATATATATTTTTTAAATGGAACAACGTGTATATTATAAAAAAATTAAATATATTTTACTTTATAATACAAAAGTCTCTTTACAGTATTGTCTTAAAACGAATAATAAAGAAGTTAGGATGGATTCTAGTCAGCGCCGGATTGGGCAGTCGGGATAATCGGGAGTTTCCCGAGAAGCCGCGACTTTTTGAGGTCGCCATGCGGTTATCACATTACTCAACTAAAGCAAAAATCTGACATTTATAAATCCAGGCTTTTAAGGGTGGGCAAAATTACAAAAAAAAATTATTGCTGTTAATAACGCTGAAATTTCCTAACAACGAATACTTATAGTTACGCGTGTAGTGGTTATAGTGAATATTTGTCGAAATAAGTGGGGGTAGGGTGGTCAACCGCAATCGTGGAATAGTATATTTAAACAGATTTCGAAATATATGGCATTTCTACTACTTCAAGTGTGCCGAGCACATTTGCAGTATTTTGGATACATTGTACGAGCATTCAACTGAGAAGGTTACGTGTTGCGTACCCAATGCGTACAGCAAAGGAAAAAAAAAGGAAAAAGGGGTGGCGGTTAACGAGAAAAATATCATGTTTAGTTTTTGGGAATATATCGTAAATACCTGGTTCTATTGAATATAAGAAATGATAAAAATAATTCATCTATCGTTTCGACTGATGGCAATATGTTATTTTCGTTCATGGTTTTAAAGTAAGATCTTCAAAATATGTTAAAAATAAAAAAAAAATATAATAAAATAAAATTATTATTTATTAAATAATGAAAGAAGGAAAAAACCGCCCGTATATTCTCCAAAACTTCTAAATATAAAACTACATGTTTCGCCAGACAAATGCCATCTTCAGGTCTTAAAACGTCATGGTAAGAAATCTAAAAATTAAAAAGTCGAAAAATGACATTTAAAAAACACTCACGGCTTGCAAGACTTGATTCTGATCTGTGATAACTGCCTCTAATCTGTTATTTTGTTTTTGTTTGTCTTTTCTTCTACCGTGTGTGTTTTTTAAATGCCCATTTTCGACTTTTTAATTTTTAGATTTCTTACCATGACGTTTTAAGACCTAAAGATGGTATTTGTCTGTCGGAACATGTAGTCTTAAATATATTTAGAAGTTTTGGTGAATCTACGGACGTTTTTTTTTTTCCTTCTTTTATTATTTATTATATACCACATTCATGGATTTCAACATACAATTATTATTTATTGCGACTTGGTAAAATTATTTTTACATTTTCAATTATTAAAGAATTGGATAGAGTTAAAATGAGATGTTATTATAAATGGTAATTCAATAATTGAAGAGGTCTGCGACATATTAAGATGCGTTTTCATTTGAGCAAATTTGCGCGCACGAACCATTTAACGCGCAAAAATGCTCAAGTCTATACGTAGCGAAGTAGGGTGTGAGCAGATATTTGCGGGCATAAATATAAGTTAAAAAAGTTTTCCCGAACGGACATAAGCCCGCATAAATTGTTTGCGCACAAATTTGCGCGCACAATTGCTCAAACGAATACATACGTACCTTTAGAGGCAGACGAAATATCAAATTGTTAAGAAATTTTAAAATCAAATTGTAACGGGTGTAGAAACTACATAATTTGCTGCTATAATGTTTTACTAAAATTTAACTACATATATTGTCTTATAAACATCTATTTGGAGCATATAAATTTATCACGTACACAGGTTTCTTGTGAACGTGCTTTTTCAAAGTTAAAGTTACTTTTTAATAATATATAAATTATGTACTACACAGACTAAGAAATTGCATGTCACAAGATAAATTAGAAGCTTTTTTATTAATGTCTGTAGAAAAATGTTACAGTTATAATCAGTGTGTTTGTAAAAATAGTCCTTTAACTCACTTATTATTATATAATATGGTTGTAGCCTGCCATATATTGCAAAACTAAAATAAAATAAAAAAAAATCTATGCCTGCAAATAAATTGTATTATAGAACTTTAAAACTAATTTATTAATTTGTGGCGATATAATTGTAAATTAAGAAAATGCAGGATGAGGCCAATCAAGCTGAAATTTTCGCGGGCCGCTGAACCTTCTCAATCCGGCTCTGATTCTAGTTGATACCAAAGATACGTAAAATTTATAGTAGGCTTCTTTCACTTAAACCGATACAAATACAGTAATCTCTCCATTTACGCGGGTAATTGGTTCCATGAAAATAGCGCATAAATGGAAATCACGTAAATGGAACCATGCAAAGCATGTGTGTGATAGAAACCTGAATGTTTAAATACATGCACTTAACTTTTACTAAGCCTAACAGGTTTGCATTTTTAAGATCAGTTTACGCCTTGTTTTCTTTTTTGTAATTTTACTTAATGTAATAGTTGTAGCGGGATCTAAAACAAACCACCACTGCCGTCCAGTAGAACCTTTAAATTTAAAAAGATTTCAACCGCGTTAAAGTGAATTCGCGTAAATGGAGAACGCGTAAATGAAGGGATTACTGTACTACGTTCTTTGAAACTGTCAAAAAAGCACAGAGTTTACATTATTCTCTCTCGTTGTTTAGTGTTATATATATCTTCCTATGGTAGTTCCTCATTTGGAGAAATGCGATATGCTGAAAGCATGCATTTTATGCGACAAGAATTCAATAAGGACTGGTAAATATTGTGCAAACCAGTATCCTTGAGATATGTTGAAAACATACAATTTATGCGACAAAAACTCAATAAGAACTGGTAAATATTATGCAACACAGTATCCTTTACGACAGCAGCCAGATCGACGGTACTTTCGAAAACTTTACAAACAATTTAGACAAAACGATTGCTTATTTAAGAAGAAAAAAAACCGAGAAAAATTTGATTATCAACGAAGAAGTAGAAATTACAGTGTTAGCATATTTTAAAGCCCATCGCGAATTTTCCATTACAGATGCTTCTAAGGAATAGCGTTTAAGTTATGCATTAGTTCAAAGAATTTAAAAAAGTATAAGTATATCCCATTTATGTCCCGAACCTCACAAACATTACCACCAGGAGATTCAGACAGTTTCTGTGAATAGTTTGTTAATTTTTATGATGAAAATTTGAATGCAGCTAGTGTATTTTATGGAATGATGAAATAAATTTCTCCAATAGAGGTATGTTTAATAAGAATAATGATCAGTACTGGTCGCAAGAAAAATTATTAATAATCCGTCCACATGCTGCACAAATTCGATTTACTTTTAACGTTTGATGCGGATAAATTGGTTCAACAGTCGTTGGTCCAGAGTTCTACAATGGTACCTTGACAGGAGAGAGATATCTAGAATTTATTCGTACTGTTCTATAGGATTTCCTTAATAATGCCAATTACCTGGTGCGCCAAAATTTATTCCTTCAGCATAACGGTGCTGCCACATAGTTCATAACTATTTGGACACCATCTTTGCCCATAAATAAGTTGGTACAAATGAACCAATTCGATAGCCAGCAGGCTCTGCTACTTTTAATATACAAATACTAACTTTTTGATTAGTTTTGGACCTTTGGCAACAATGGCAACGTGTTTTGGCTTGCCAAAACTAATCGGCTATAAACAATTCAAAAAGTTGTTTTCGGACGACCACTATAACAATAATAATTATTAAAAATAATGATACACAGAAATAATTTCACACAATATACTTACTTTCCAATATGTCTATATTTTCAAACTCTTTGATTTCATATCATTTGCAATGTACTATAACAGAATAGGAACTCCGTAGATATTTTACAATTCAATTTTCGTAAATCTCTGTTGCCAAACAATTTTTATCAAAAAAAGGTTAGTTATACAGCATTAAAGCATTCTTACTATGGATTTACGTCCTTCATATTCAGACAAACTTGTAACTACTACTCGTAACGGCAATCACTTTGCGTAGAATATCGGACCACCCGATTGGAAAGTACGCGTGCGCGTTTAACTTTGCGTAGTTAAGAATGTTTCTAAAGCATAGAAAAATGACTCAAATTGTATGTTTTATGCACGTCCATAACACAATTCTTTTGCGACGTGATATTATTTACAAGTTATGGGAAAAAAGAAAGGCTTCATACACACTCCATGTGTAATGGGAACGCATTAGAATAAGTTGATATATTTTCAGAATGATTGATTTTGACACAAATGACTCATGAATGTGTATTATACCTATGGATAACGTGAATCTCGTACCGATTGACTCCAACATGAAAGAGGGCACATATCAATTATGACGGTAAGAAGTGAAACTAATCAAAATATACAGGGGATTCCATACGAAATCCGAAGACTATGTTTTACCATGATGATCGTATTTAAATGCCAATACTTTGCATTGGAATCAATCTTTTTGCCTCTACTAGCTCCATCCTTCTTTAATGGCGGAATCAATTGCCTACATCGCACTAAACATGAAATGTGTGTGAAATATTTCTTACCCCATTTTTCTTTTTAATTTTAAATTTATTTCATTTCTTTATTTTATTATTGTGTTGTTTGAACAATGCTATTGTTAGTTCTTTTGATTTATTACCTTTTGTATATGAACCTTAACTTTTCGTTTTTGAATTGCTTCTTTTATTGTATTATTAGTTCTAAAATGTGCATTTAGCTGATATAAAATTTGTATTGTTGTTAAATATATAAATATAACCCACGTGAGCTCTAGTCCAGGGTATGAAATCGGCCTTCATAGCAGCAACTTATCATTAATCTATGTATCTCTAAACATCCACGATTTATATTTAAGAAAATATTGATTTTTTTGACTTCAATCTATGTTCCGTTATACCTACTAAATAACTGTTTTTCTTTAAATACTTCTATATCCATATCTAGATTGTTGTTGCACTAAAACATTACTTATACACATACTTATTAATAGTAATTATTGGTAGACAAAAAGAACTACAATTGCTATACATCATTCAATTACCAAAACATTAATCATTTTGCATTAATACTGTGTTAGTAAAATGATTGGTTTTATTAACTAATTTTCAATTGCCTATCATCTTACTAACCTAGCATTTAAAATAATATCCAATTTGTGTAATTACAAAAGCTATTAATGTATCAAATTTGTGAATTAATTATAATATTCAAAATGATTAATGCTGTAGCAATTATTCTAGTTTGTAAATGTTGATTTTTTTAAATGTTTTAATTTATAATTTTTTAACTCAGTATCAAAATGATGTGAGTTGGTATTTGAGCTATTTCCATCGTTTGTGCAATTGTAAGTATCTGACATTTTGGCAACTAGTTTGCTCCCATCTTCATGGTAACCGAGTTACCGTTTTCTCTAACGGTTTGTGCAAATATGCATCTTTCGGTTGTATCCTAGTGCTATATGTGCTATAAGTACCAGCACAGCGTAACATTTATGTATGACAAAATCAGGTTTAGATAAAATAAATAAAGTGTTACGCGTAAAATACATGCTTGAACTAATCAATTCTACAGGTTACTTAACTCTATACACTAAAACTAGTATTCTGAATTATATTTAAGTTTTGTTAATGAACATTACCTATATAAACGTGTATTTAAATAAGCTAACCATTACATATATATAATCCAGAAGTTATATTTTATTTCCTACACCAGCGTGCGGCAGTTACCCGTCATAAATAGAATTTAGATAAGATATGTGGCAGTTAAAAACCGTTGACAATTTAATTAGAATCATATTTCATTGCAACGACGCTCTATGAATATTCATATTAATTAGTGGGTCGTAAATAATGGTACGAATCCATTGGTCGTTGCATAAATGTTAAAAGCCCAATCTTTATGATCTGTCATTGTGCAAGATACAATCTTTTATGCCTGCCGCATCTTTTTGTATTGGACTTGCAATAAGAATTCAATAAGTTCAAGATTAGAAACGACGAGAAGAACATTACAAATTCGTGAATAAAATCAAAATAAAAAGTTAAAAGGGATTATCTCACAAAGACAATTGAATGATTCACAAAGAATCAATAAGCCTAGAATAATTCATGACTGTGGTGGAACTTTATATCGAAGCCCCACGTTGGGCGCCAGATTTTAATGATTCTACTTTTCTAATAAAACTTTTTTTTTCCGAATATTATATTCTCAGGTTGGGGGCCTTATATCAGTTAGGGTTCGGATTTAAAAGTAATAGTATATATTGATTAGTTGAATTAAATAGTAAGCTAGCTGAAATTATTTTATCGATTAAATTATTCGTTCTCAGGTTGTGCGGTTCTATAAGTATTTAAAATATAATACGACCGTGTATACTAAATAAAAGAAATTGATTTCACATTTACATTGCTTTTTTTATTTTATTTAAAACAATGAAAGGATAAATTGACAATTAATACAGTTGAAAAAGCCACAATGTAAGCAAAAATGACTTAGTGGTAAAAATTGGGGCTCCCTTGAATATTACTGACTAATTGAAATTACGAAACTTAGAATAAATGCAAACAAAATTATTATTTCTAATTTTGCAAACTAATAAGTATGAAAAATATGCAGTAACACTTGCGTTTATGGTGGTCCCTCGGTTTTGGGCGTGGTCGCTGAGATTTCGGCGCACACAGCGGTTTCGTCCGTAAATCAGCTCGAGGTAGCTCGGAGGCGATATTCTGCTCTCTAGGTACTATAGAGAACTCCCAGCATACGGCAGCACGACAATTTAGCCCACCACAATTGCAAAATTCCTCACTTAGACGGTTTATTCATCAGCATTAACAGGTGGCCAAGGTACTGGGCAATAGAGGGGAAATATTATCCCTCTATGCGACTTACTTTCACAAATATATGAGTTATATATTCTTGGCCTTCGCACTAAGCAATAGAGGACACGTGTTAACCCTCCATGCGACTCACTTTTACAAATATATAAGTATTTATTCTCTTAGTGCTTAATGGCGGCTCCTTGTGTTACCGCTCTCAGTACGGAAACACGTACGTCTCGCTTGGCCGCTGGGAACCGATTCCTTTCTTGCTGCGTACGCGCATTCGCTTACTTTCGTCCCGGAGTAGTTAAAGCCTAAGCAATTTATTATATTATACGAAGACAAATCTTCCTCCTACTCAACATTACGGCTTTGGAAAAAAAAGTTACCGCAAATGACAAAAGCGAGATTCGAAATCGCGGTCTCTCACACATTTAAGGCATTCCACTTATGCAGGATCAAGTCATCTTTTGAAATCGAGGAAATATGAGGGATGTTCGACAATTTGGCAGGCAAAATAGATAAGCAAAATGGGTTATAAACTGAAAGCTCTGTTGAGGATATATAATTTAGTTGAACGCATTTTAAATTGCGTTGTAGGGAATATGTATTCAAATAAAAAAAAATTTGCCGTTCAATGACAAGCTGATTAATTTTTGTATTTCAAATTTCAATAGCCTTATAAAATTCCCACGTAACAAGGAGAGATTTAACAAATAATTGCAATTCGTCAAAAAGATAGCGATGTGTAATAGTTACTTATCCATATGTCTAGTCTGGAGTATAAAGAAAGTGCCATATAAACACTACGTAAAAAGTGCCACAACTTTAACTTCACAAGAAAATCACGACAAAAAGTTTGTTAAATTACTTTCCCATCGTATTTCAAAAGATTTAGGCAATTTGAACATTTGTTTCACCTCGCAAACACAATGAGAAATCTTTTAGACAACGCGAAAGAAAAACCTCAACTTAATGAGAGATCAGGGATTTACAAAATCGGTGCTAGGGAGTGTGATAAAGTTTACATCGAACAAACAAAGCGCGCGATCGGAACTAGGTTTAACGAACACATAGCAGGTTATTACTATGGGAGACTTGCATCATCCAGCGTTACGCAACATATAAACAATACTGGACATAAAATGTATGTAGAAATCCTTAAATTAGTGAAAAATGTACAATCATCAAAAGAATTAGACGCATACAAAACCATATATACGAAAAAAAAACATTCAAATAACATTGAATCGGAAAGTTGCACCCCTCCACCACATCAACTTTGATAGATTTATGGGAATAGAATGGTTCACATTTATCGCTTCTTCGAAGGGTCAAGTTGGCGTACAAAAACCACTTGTAAATTTGTTGCCTTTTAAGAGGGAGGTAACGTCGCATGTTTAGGTAATAGATTTTTTCTTATTTTTACTTACTTCATTTGATCTTCGATGTGTCTCTCTGATAATGAAGGCCCACGCGTTCTCGAAACAATTGTCCTGAATTAATAAAATCTCATGTAGCGCGGAGTGACCGGATATTCATGTGTCTACAGTCCTTGTGATATCTTTGTCTGTGTCCCCTGTTTGAGTTCTTGTAAGAAATGGAGGAAATAATTTTAATTTTTGAGCACCATAATTCTTCTATAGTTTCTTTATTTCCAACTAATTAGATATACTGACAACTGTAAAGAAATACTTGTGTCCTTAATTATCTATTTTTAGTCTTTATATTTATCCTGTTTCATAAAGACTTCACAGACAGATATATTTACTCCTCTCCACATGTATCGTACATTAATACGATCCAAACCCGTAGGTAGAACATAAATGTGCATGAAGATCATTGTTTCGATGTAGCGGCTTGATCCTTCCTCTCAGAGGAGGTCCCTCCGCAGAATGCGCGAGTCATCGTCTTCTGCGACGTCGCATTCTCTTTCAGAAATATCCACAGAGAAGATCCGCTTGTACAGATATCGGCCTACACGTCCATCATATCTTTCGATCCATCATTTCATTTATATGAATTTATGGGTTGCCGATCAAAACTAGTCAATACACCTTCATTGTTACTTTCAATGAATCGTTGTGCACCACCGTACTTTCCTTTGGCATTCTGCAGCACGCCTACTAGATAGGCACATATATACCTAATGTATTTATATCGGTCCGATTTGGCGGTATTTTGCTATTGTGAAAGAAAAAACAGTCAAGTTTCGTCATACATGGTTCCATACACATATTGTAAGCACATACAATATATTTGACTAGTCATCGAAGTAAAATACGATATTGTATAATATGCAGACATAGATATTTCAACCTTACTTATGTATAAATGAAAAGGAAGTGTATACAGATCGTGGAGAATACGTAATGTAGGTTATAATCGAAAAGCGTACTCCATTGACATAATTACAAACTAAATTCTAAATTATCCTAGGTCATTAGTTATGTTTCATATACTGTAGAAACCACGTTTTTGCATGAATACACAATAGATTCTTAAGGTTTAGATAAATCCTATTTGTGCTATTCAGTTTTTTTTTTTTTGAGAGGGCTATGGTTTATTAGACAATTTATAAGAGTACTTCAGCTACTCACATTATAATAACACACAGAGAAAAATAAAGTAGCCCCAGTAGCAAATTACAGTTAGATGACCGAACATCTGTTGAATTATCTATTAGATATTTAGTTTATACATTCACTTTCAACGTACGAACGTTTTCGGATTAGATGTTATATAATTATAAAGAAAATGCAGTTTTTGTGGATATCTTGGCTTGTCATTTAATTGAGTTAATTTAGTGAAATATACATCATGTTCACTTGTCACTGGATTAATATACGTTTCGACTATGCCAAATAGTCTTCTTAATAATTTTAGTTTAATAGTAATTTTTTTAAATAGTACAAGCCAACACTAGAATAATTACAAAAGTTTAAAAAAACAAATTATTTTTATAAAACGATGATAATACTTACTACATTCTTGTTGTAGAGACAAATGAGACAATATGAATATGAAAAAATCATAATTGCTTAAAAAATGAGTAGAATACATTAAAAGCACTAGGAATAAATTAAAATCGAACGTGATACTGCACGGAGCAAGGCAAATAGATATTTACTTAAACGACAAACATTCGTATAGTTGAAAACTACCAGCAACAGGAAAAAAATGTTTACAATGAATTTATTTATGATAATATAGAATTTAAAAATATACAGATACATTTGGATTGTTTGGTTCTAACAACTGGCTGAAATTAACTCTTTCGCCATGTACCAAACCAATGCAATTATTTATTTCTGATTTACCCTGAAAGCCATTAGCTATTTAGCTACCGCGCAGTATTAAAATGTAGACATTCTAGTATTAAATAGAGATTATGTACCTTTCACGAACAAAACATAAATGTCGATTGTCCGGATGGATGATATTTAGACAAAGTTACCTTGAACCGATGCGATGTATTAATCCCTCGTCAATCCTTCCTCTAGTTGGGATAATAGAAGGATACTTTCACTGGATTTGCTGCACTTCTTCTACCTTTTTCTCCCAATTTCATATTTATGGCATGTGTTAATTCTGTTACTCCATATTCTTTTCATACCTCTTCTACTGTTCTTCTTTTACTTATGCCACTTAAGGGTTCAAATTGCTTAGAGTCCAGATTTTAGTATGGTTTTTGGAGGTTCAAATAACCGTTCCAACAAATCTTTCTTTCTAAAAATTTCTTCTTTAAGAAATAATTTTTGTTACTTTTATCCCAAAGCCCATCTTCTCTTATAAATTCAGATTTTACGTAAGAAAATCTATGTCTTAGTTCCTGGAATTTTCTAACGTCATATTTGTCAAAATTCATGAGGTAATTTTCGATAAATTTCGATTTTCTTTCAATACATAAATCAAATAACTGTGTACGACTTATTATAGTAATCCCTGAAAATCCTACAACTAATGAAAAAGAAATTAATATTAAGATAGCGAAAACATTTTTGTTAAATTGCTGCGTTTTATAGGGAAACGCAATAAACTCTCTTAGGGGGTTAAAATTGAAAAAGTCCCGGCCGTTTTCACAAATGAAATTTACTGGAAATAGTTATCTTCACGTCTGAATAGTCAAAATAGCTGCGACGCGCCCTGAAGCGTTTTAAAGGACTCTTTAAAAATATGTAACAAAATCATTTTGCTCAAATAGGTATTTAATTTATCTAATAATCTACAATTGTGGTTCATCCAACAATCTTAATATTGAATTAAAATAAATGTTTGTTCAAATCGGCCGCACATGCATTCAATTAACTAATTTTGTGGTTCCATTGACGGTTAAGCAAATAATTGTTTGAATTAACATATATAATTCAACTAAAATATGCATTTTCTTTCAATGAGGTTACTGTTTTGCAATAAAATTTAAGTTTGCTGATTTAAACGAAAACTGGTTGAGTGAATGCAAAAAGTTCAAAATAATAATTTTTGTTGTACCGACATTTTCATTTTTCTCAGTGCAGCTTGCAGTAATTTATTACCTCGTTTATTGCTAACTAAAATAACACCGACACAAAAAATGTATTGTAGACGAATTTAGAAGCCATTTTAAAATGAAAAATACATTAATTTGCTATCGGGAATACTTATCTATCTAAATATAAATACTAACGTATTTCTTTCGGAATTGCATAGATTTAGTTTTTAATTAGATATGAATGGTAGTTCATTTTGTAATACAATAGTTATTAATTTGCACGCTATGTCATCCTAAAATAATACACTACACTTCATTACTATAATTAATAAATATTATATATTCTATAAACACAATTTTTATTGCGGGGAAGTGTCTAAACCGAAGCCTATATGCGACGGCCATCTACGTTCATTTATCGGTATTTTTCCGGAAAATAAAAGCTTTCTAATGATAATTTGTGATTTGCAATGGTGGAGCCTCGTGGCTCTTTAAGAGGAGCCAGGCAATTGAAACTATTACAATTTCAATACCTGCTAAATTCAGAAAAGTTTCTAATACTAATATCAGAGAAGAAGACATTGCACACGAGTTTGCCATACCTGCGATCGTTTGTATGGATGGCTTGTAGAATCTCTACCACCCTGCTAATGTTAAGTGGTTTAAAAAAAGTTGGAAAAAGAACGCATTTCATTGTTATTCAAACAAAAAGTCAAATTATTTTATTCTATCATTTTCCACCATCATTACTACCTACTTCAATCCTTCGTGGCAGCATTTTGGATTTCCTCACTCAATAATTCATATCACTGGCGTAGAGAAAGTTAGGGGTTGCTATTAAAAAAATCTTTGTTTTCACCCCTCTCTTCCTGCAGTCAATTTAATATTTCTTAATTTCATTATTGGAAACAGATACCCCATTTGGTGGATACTATTTACAAATAAACATGAAAAAGAAAATCCATTGTACCAACTGCAAAAAAATTAAAAGTTCCTGAACCACTACGTAACACAAAATTATTTAAAAAAAAAGCGAATATCTGGTAAAGCATAGTACCTACACAGTATGTTAGATAAACTTGACATAAAATTCACAGTAGAATCTAAATTTGAAATAAAAATACTAGCTTTCCACTTGCAATAACAAAGGAACATTACCGGAAGTTAAAAATACTTAGCTAAACTGACCTACACCCACAAGTTTACTAGAAAAATGTTTAAATCTAAATTTATTTACTTCTACATAAACCTTTAATGCAAGCTCGTCGTAAGACCCACTGTATAATAAATTCATTTCTTTTAGGGGAGTTTTCAATTACGATGAACTATTAAAATTAGTATCTGAAAACGTTGTGAACAGTATAAGAGATGAACAAGATTAATTTGATAAACCCAGATAGTTTGATTGTGTACAATATACATCGGTGAGTAGTACTGTCAAAATGTCTTTTTGACAAGCGACAAAATAAAAGTGACATATTCGTTTAGTATATGTCAACATTTGAAATATAAGAAATTGTTACTTTAACAGGGAACAACAGGTTAAGCTAAAGCTACAATATCCCACCACTTCAATATGGTAAATAACATACGCAATTGGTAAAAGGACAGAATTAGATATAAAATATCACATTGCGTGTTTACCATTTTGGTGCAACAGTGGTTTTACCCGAAGCAGCTTACAACCGGAACGAATGTTTGAATGCTCTAAGAGAAGAGAAGTAAGCTGCTGAATTTCATTCAATTATCAACCTTACTTCGATTCAAAACATGATAAATTGATTTCGTATATTTTTTGCATTATATAATAACATTTTAGATGTACCGTTGTTTGTGACATCCCAACCATGCGTGTTGATCTAATTGACATGCCATCTAAACGGAATGAAGATATAATTCCAGAAATTGCACTAACAATATCAATACCACTATCACTGATGATTCCACAATTGTAATTAGGTAATAGTTAATTGGAATATGGACCACTGACGTGTTAGCAACAATGCGATAATTAGAGTAGGTAACCCCATGTAGTACCTTTGAGTGGATTTCAGGATGTATTGTTATTATTTTAACTTATCAATAAATGGTGGTGTCCAGTAATTGTAAGTTTGGTTACTAGTTATTTTAGACTAAATAAACATTGGGCCTGGCAGACTCTCCCAGGCAGAGAATACTCTTTGCTGATTCTTGCAAGAGGAAGAAGCAACTGATACTGTATAGGCTTAGAAAGCTCCCCACCATAACAATAATAATTTATAATCCTAAAAAAAATCATTAGTGCCTCTCCAATCTCGAACATGTTGCGAGCAGTTCAGGGAAACATAACCAGGAAACTACTCTACCGTCGTATTTGCAAATTTAGTGCTTTCTTTTAGTTTCTGGTGTTACCTCGTTGTTAAAAGAGCAGTGATCGAATTTCCATCTTTCCATGATTATAGTGTACTTTTCATACTTTTAGCAAATAGGTACTTCTCAGGAACAATCCGCCTAGTAACTTAAAAACTAGTTCATTTTCTCGGACCTAAATATCAGTACATATTCATATTCTGTATATAAGAATGACAGAGCACATTCTACGACTAACATTCATATTAAAAACCTCTCGAATCCACGTACTCAGTCTCAATAACACAAAAATTACTTTCAACAAGCATTCTCTTATGAACCAGTCACTTTTACGCCGCGAGACTCATTGAAGAAGACGCACCACGCGGACACCGTAATGAAAACAATCCATTGTTTGATAAGTCTCCGCCGTCACTTGTTCTCTTTTGGCGATGAATTTCGTCATGCGTTGAAGACCGACGGTTGTCTTACATTCCGTTTGAGAAATATCATTGTTTTGGTAAAGTGACGCGAGCATTACCGTTTGTGCCTTCAAAAGATTTATTGATTTAAAAATAATAAATAAGGAAGAAAAAAAAAAGAAGGAGAGGAGAAAGGAGACGAAAAGTTACACACATAAAGGCTCATATTATCTTGGGAACGCTGGGAACCACACTCGAGTTTGGATAAGAATAATACGCGAGATGAGCTGGTCAGATGTCACTGCTGTCTCTGACGGATGACAAATGAAAGCCAGAAGTGCGAGTCACTGCGCTACAATATGCTTATGGCTATTGTCGTTGCGTGTGTGGTAGATTCTTCGATGGCTGTTTGTCCGTATACCAAGAACTCAGTGATGTAGAATCTAGACAAAGGGCAAGGTGATTTTTAACCAGATTTTTTATAGTATATTTCGTCTGGCGCAAGGTAACGTAAACATTTATCCTTCTATGATGTGATCGATTTTTTATTCTTCCAAAAATAGCAGGCTGACACGCAATTGAAATATCTATACAGGGTATCGCACGACAAATGTCAGCGATCTATATATCAAAAACTATGCACCAGAAAAATTTGAAAATTTTAGTGTATACTAATATGGATTTGGCCATAGTCGAGCAAAATATGCACAAGCCTCTAGCACTTTCGGTTATACAGGGTGTGACATTAATTTTCTTATTTTAAATGCAACACCCTGTATATTTTTGTATTTTTGAATTGCCCTTAAAATTTTAGTTAAAATTTATATAGGTATTCCTATACCTAAATTCGTTTGTTTTCGAGATACTTCGATTCTTTGTAGAAAAGTGACATTTGCAACTCCTTACAAAAACGTTAATATCTCATATGCGCTTCCAGTTTTCTTCAGTACATTTGGCATACTTATGGACTGAAGGTAAATACATCAAGATGACGTATAAAAATTATTATATCTCATACAGGGCGTGCATGAACGTAGTTAAAACGTTAGCTCCGAAAAATGCAGAAAAGTCAAAAATTTCAAATGGAATACCCTTTTTTTCTACCTTATTATTATTTAACGTTAAAAATAAGAGCAATTTGTTATTAAGTTCACTATAGCTATCTGCAAGGGTGTTCCAGTTATTTCAAAAGAAATATTTTCTTACATTTAAAAAAATGAGCAAGTTAGCCATGCCCGAAATGACGCAAAAGCAATTGCAGTAAACTGTCAATATTGTACAAACCAAAATGTCACCGCGTCTTAACTATACAAACGAAGACTATTTAAATTTATTTATTATCTATGGCGAATGTAACAAAGTGATATCAAGAACATCGTTTAGTCAGAGCTACAATTTGTATTAACAAAAGCAGAATATTCATACATATTGCAAGACTAAGATGTGATATAGTAAAGAGAATACGTTAGCGATGTTGAAGCAACTAATTTAATAAATGTTCAAAACTCCGTCCTTGAATTTCTAAAGATTTTTCATATCTTTTGAGCATGTCACACCCTGTATAACCGAAAGTGCTAGAGACTTGTAGATATTTTGCTCGATTTGCCCAAATTTAAATTTGTCTACACTAAAATTTTCAATATTTTCTGGTAAATAGTTTTTCATATATAAATCGCTGACGTTCATCATGCGACACCCTGTATAATAATAGTGTATTGTGCGGTTATTTATTAAGATAAGTACTACAACCCTTACATGATCGCAAGCTATGGTTTCGATTTAAAAAAATTAGACTTTGCTTCCTAACTCAAAATGCTAAGCAAATTAAAAAAAATGTTCGGTATTGATTTTTCTAAAAACAATATTCATTTGTGTTTCTATTTTTTGCAAATGTTTATTTTTTTATTTAGATACCTACCAGATACCAAAACAGGATAAATGTAAATTAATTGATTCTTATTCAGAAGAAGAGCAACTAACAATAAATAGATAAAATTAACTGTAAATTACGGTAATAAAAATAAACTACTAAGATGTGTATACCGTTTTACCGTAAAATTGAGCAAAAGACGTCGGTTTAAATTTACCGTAAATTACAAAAATTTATCGGTTATTCGGTAAATGAAATATCCATACCAGAAATTTTTATCTACGAAATATTGTGTTCATAGATATATATTTAAAGGTCTAAAGGGACATTGAAAATAAAAAAAAAACAGGTAACTCTAAGTAACAATATACCCACTTATTAATTTTATGGGAGATCTTTTTTGTTTAATTTTAATTTAAACTTTCTTGAGATTGAGAACCGTTGTAATAGAGAATATAGAAAAGAAACTGACAAAAACTTTTGATTAGAAACGTATAACATCCATTCCACTGAGTCAGAAAGAGAAGGAATTAAAAAATTCTCAACAAAAAAAAAGCAAAAAATTGAAAAAAAGGTCGTGTAGAAATTAAAAGAAAATAAGAATGAAAACAAGATGGATAACGAAAAGCAACGCAAAGACAAGCGAGATTAATGTTCATTTATTGCTAGGACGGTAGGAAGCAAAACACCCCACTTTTCCTACTTACCTTTGTGAACAAGTGCAATTTCAATTCTCTCATTTTATGGTTTTTTGTGTGGATTTTATTTATCTCTCGAAAAAAGTTGAGTTAGCATATGCTCTGGAGTTTTTTAAGTTTTAAATCGTTTTTCTTAAAGAGTAAGTAAATGTCTCATTTTTAAATATTTAAAAATAATAAAAATAAATAATTCAGTACAATGTAGTATGTAAATATTGTATGTGATTTTTTCATATTATAATATATAAGAACAACATTTCACATATTTAAATTAATAGCAATTTTGAATACACCACATTATGAGAGAACATTAATGCAACATTGTTGTAAAAATTTGAACCTTAAATATTTTGTTTTACTTCTTACAACTGTTTAAAATAATTAAATACAAATATTTATTACAAAATTCTAATATTATGCCTTAAGATTATGTAAAATATGTATTATTCCAGCCTAACTTCTAACCCTATTTTCTTGGGGAATCTCCATTAATGTCACACATGAAAAAAAAAATTACCGGTAATTTACCGGTAAACCGGTATTTTCATTTTCATCATTCAAAATCGGTAAATTTACAATCACTAATACTAGCATTAATAATAGTAGAAAAAAGAAAAGTGACGTTAATTAATAATAATAATAATTAATAATATTAATAATAGTAAAAATGATAATACCAATACTAACCAGAACACGCAGAGCTCATTTAAAAGAAGAAGAAAGAGAAAAATTAAAAAAGAAATAATCACGGGGTGGCGGATTTTGAGAAAATTCATGAAAACACGTCAAAAAGTTTCTATATTATAGTTTTAAAATATATTGCTTGCGTATTCTATGGATTGGTGACAGCACTCACGAATCCACATATATGGGAGGCTGAGGTCTGATACTTTAATATGGTACATACAGTCTAAATAGAGATAACAGCCAACCATTGTTGTTAAAAAAAATGTATATTACATTCAATATAGCTATCTTGAGCCTCGATCTAGTAAACCATATATTTCCTTAAGTGTACAAAAACGTATCTGAATTAGGCTTATCAAGATGCAAATCTTTCTCCGTTTAACCCAATGCATATCTCTTCTGGTTTTCGAGATTTCCATACAGATAAGGAGAGAAAAAAACTCGCCCTGTATAAACTTAATTATAGAGATACATATGTCAGCGTGTTCCAAAGTCGTAAAATCCTTAGCCTACCCAATATTAATTTTTTCCTGCACCACTGTTAATAATAAGGTAAAATTTAAAAATAATTTAAAAATTTAAAATTATTTAAATTTCTTAGTTCCTCTTCTACTTCTTCGCTACTTAAGATTTGGAATGTACTGTATTGTAAGGACCTACTACGTAAAGAATTTTTTTGGAAAATATTAAACATATGATTCTAAAACAAAAACTAATTACAAAAATGACGTTGTCAATCACACATCTAATAAAAATATACCTATGTAATAGACACATAACTATTTACAAGCATATACCACAACATATTAAATTACACAATATTAAATTATTGGCTGATATACAATTTAAAAACTATTAATAAATACTTAACTTACTAAATCATAATTGAAACGATTTTTATTTTTTTCATGTTTTGTCATTTTAATATGTTGTTAGTTTTCTATTTCGTATGTATTATCGAAAAAAATATTAAAACTTAATTGCCTTACTGTAACAATTACGACTGCTCCATATGTAAAAATGCAATATTTACAAAGTATTTTACTTGTTGCAGTATATAAACTTATATATAATATATATTATATATATTATTATGATTATCACCTAACAGCATTTTTTATTTCCAGAAGTTTTGGTGCTAAATGTTCGGTATGCTCAAGAGGAATATCCTCCAGTGATTGGGTGAGGAAAGCTCGCGACCATGTCTACCATCTAGCGTGCTTTGCCTGTGCTGCCTGCCATAGACAATTATCAACCGGTGAAGAATTTGCCTTGCACGAAGACAGGGTACTTTGCAAAGCTCATTATCTGGAAACTTTGGATGTGGGGACGACATCTTCAGATGGTAATTAATATAGAATAAATAAATTCAACCGTGCTGATTACTGTAAAAATACTTTTTTTCTATACGTAAGGTAGTTCACTGATATTTTAATAGCAATTAACTTTCGACCTTTTTTGTTTTGACAGACGGGTGTGACGCAGAGGGTTATCACAAAAATAAAGCCAAGCGAGTAAGAACCACCTTTACTGAGGAACAGTTGCAAGTTCTGCAGGCAAATTTTCAGTTAGATTCTAATCCCGACGGCCAAGATTTGGAAAGGATCGCGCAGATAACTGGTCTTAGCAAAAGGGTGACGCAGGTGTGGTTTCAAAATTCAAGGGCGCGACAGAAGAAGCATATGCACACGGGAAAAGTGAAGACACAAAGTAGGTTTGATAGCACGCCCGTGGTCATACTTTCTGAAAAGCAAAATATTCTAAAGCACTATTTGATTAATGTATAATTAAGAGCATAGTGATTTTTAATTATGCAATTTCCGTTTTTAATTAAATTTTCAGTGCACAATGGAAGGGACGATAGCAACAGTTTCAGCCGCCATATAAACCTGCACCTCACCTACTCGTTTCAACAGCAAAATAATAATAAAGGCTCGCCGATTTTTACCCCAACTGGTAAGAAAATCGGTTGTGTGTATTAACAGATACTCACAACTTACAGTCACAACATTGCTAAAAACAATAATATTTTCCTTTTTCAGACTCTTCTTTAGATGAGTTATCACAAGAATCAACGATGCACTGCATGCAAGGGGAAGTGTAACCATCTGTTTTGTACATATATAGAATATCAAAGACACTTGATTGATTTAACAAAGTATTGGCAATCTCTCCAATATATTCCGTGATTTAATATATTATAATATAATAAATGTACTATCATAGTGATGATATTTTGTTATTTAGTCGTACTTATTTATTATTTAATATAGTTATTGTAAATTTAGATGAGGAGGACGAAAAACCGAAGGTAACTAGACCCTATCCCTAATAGTGGTATATGTTAAATTCAAAGTTAATTATTGTACTGTTTTAAGTGTATTATAAAATTACTTTAATAAAATATTACATAAAAATGTTCAAGTCTTTATTTGTGTAAAATTGCGTATGTATCACACCTAGAAGCAATAATTTGTTCAACTTGATTTTTTGGCATCAGAATGACTATATTTAAAGCAAGCTATGGTAAGAATGTGAACTTTTTATCTTTAATAAACTTGTGTGAAAAAAACAATTTCATCTCTTAGTTTTTTGTGAAGAAACGAAGAAACCTGTTCATGAGAGCTAACTAGTACAGAAATATTTAACTATTGCGCGTCCGTATATGAGTGTTAAGCGTAACAAAATGCCTAGAGTTCAAAGGCGTCAAAATCTTCGCCGTGTTAGTGACTTTGAGAGGGGTAGAATTGTTGGAAAACATGCCCCGCTGTATCTACCCCACCACATTCACAAAGCGAATCATTAACCCTCCCAATTCTACATAAATATGGTTTAAAATTACCGTGACCTGTTATTAATTCTACAGCCTGATACGATAAATTAACCCTCATATCTAAGGGAACACTGGAAAAAAAGCTTCAAAAGCAGATGATGGTGCACTTATGAACATGGAAAAGGACAAAATGATTATTACGTTAGTTTGATAATTGACCAAGCTATATAATATTCATTTCGGAGCCTACTACCAGAAATGTGTATATCTCGATATATTTTTAGATTCGCGTAAGTTATGGTTAATATTTCGAAAATTAAGTAGGTAATACTAAATATAAGCAAGTTATGTACAGTTTCATAATAATCATCTATGAAGAATTTGAATCTTCATCTAGTGTTGCCAAGGTGACTTTATGCTGGGGATAGAGTTACTCGAGTTGCAAATCAATTAATGAAGATCCTATACTTAATTTAATAAAATTATTCTTTTAAGGCAATTTGATAACTA
Organism: Protaetia brevitarsis; assembly: GCA_004143645.1. Classification (NCBI taxonomy): domain Eukaryota; kingdom Metazoa; phylum Arthropoda; class Insecta; order Coleoptera; family Scarabaeidae; genus Protaetia; species Protaetia brevitarsis. The sequence goes on from RXPK01000158.1 coordinate 1,905,329, forward strand.
GGTATAGGTACGCATTTTTTTCTTAACATGGCACAAAAAAGTATTGAATTTTTCCAATAAAAACGCATCATTTGGTGCCTTTGCAGAACACAATTACCAGTTATTTATTAGCAATTAATACTAAAGATACATTTTATACTTTCTTCACATTTTTACAAATATTTTCGAAAAGAGGACTCTTATGGTAATGAGATTGATTATGCCTCAATTGAATTCCTCGCTTAAAAGTATATCTTTTAGACCCCATTACAATGAAGTAGCGATCATTTTGGGGTGCCTTTTGACCACTAATGTTTATTAAGCACTAATCCGTTAATGTTTTTCAAAATTAAGACATATAATGTATGAAAACAAAGTTATTTTATATAGCACATCAATTCATACAGAAATGTTTTAATCATGTTGGCTAAAATAAAAGAATCTAGCTCAAAATAACCGCCCTCTATTTTCAATTTAATATCCAAGAAAACTACTAATTACTTAAAAAAAATCAAAAGTAGTAGTCAGATGATAGTGCTTTCGCGGTTGTGGCAAATCACTTCTAAACTTGGCAAGAAAATATATACTGAAACAGTCATTAAGAACCTTCGGGAAAAATGGGGCAAATTAATACAGAAACATTTATTTATAACGAATTTAATTA